>MJUU01031916.1:0-13335 GCA_002080025.1 Modiolus philippinarum | reverse complement strand
TAGGAACCCAACGGGGTTAGAATTAGAGAAATGAATATCGAGATTGCCTTCCCACCGAGGGATTTGGCTGCTCTTCGAATGCACAGATATTACAGACAAATTACACTGCCCACGCCATCTCTGTGGGAGACCCAAGGGATGTAAAATAGAGTGAGCTGCAAATTTATTTTGACACGTAATATGAGAGTTAAGTATATTAATTAACCGAAATATGAACATGGAATTGGTGGTGTAATGGTTAGCGCAGCAGACTCTCAACACTTAGTACCTTGACACTGGAATCAACAAAAAATTAATATTTAATATTAAAAGACTTAGACTTTGGCTTTGGTTTGGTAGAAAAATACATTTCAGGTAGATGACTCAAGCCTAAATGATTAATTTCATTTTTTTTAAACAGAAGTACCCAAAATTGCAGTTAATTTATCTTCTGCATATGGCCATTTATATATATACATATACATACATAAATGACATAATGTATACATATACATACATATATATACATATATACATATGCACAAAAAAATCATGGATTTTACCTGTAAAGTTATGAAAAAGATTGATGTATGGACTGGAAAGAAATGTTCCCAAAAACTAAGTGTAATATAATGTAAACTATATATAGAACATTTTAAAATAATTCCGTAATAAACTATGAAAAAAAAATATAGGATATGAGGAGAAACACAGAGAAAAAAGGACAGCACAAACATACATCCTTCCATACAACATCCACACTAGCAATTATATAATAAAATAAAAACATAAGTATATTGAAAATGCTGTACACATGTAAAGTCCATCGTCCACCCGCTCATGTGTACAGCCACAAGAAAATAATACTGCCTCCAGTCATACCTGTCACTTACATACTCACTCACAACTTGAGTGCTTTTTCCTCATGTGTCACTGTAAACTGTAAACAAATACATTTAATTATTAAAAATGGATACCCAGGGGCTCCAGCAGTTGATTGCCTTTTCCAATGGTTTCTCTTTATAGTAAATATTTTTTTCTGTTTGAATATTTTCTTTTAAATAGTTCCTCAAAGCAAAAAAGTTAACTTGGTCTCCATTTAGTTTTGACCTGTAAATATAAAATTTTGTGTAAAGCAAAATTAAATTTCTTACATAATTTTGGTCTGATATTTGAAGATTTCCAAATAGAACTATTTCAAGATTAAGTGGAAGATTCATGTTCGTTTGTTGAAAAATCCATTCACTTAAATTTTCCCAAAGTTCCCAAATTTTATGACATGACCAAAAAATAAGTTCAATTGTTTCTGTTGTTTGTTGACAAAAGGTACATTCTTCTGTAGGTTTTAATTTCAATTTAAACAGCAGCTGATTTGTCCCTTTAATTCTGTGTATAATTCGATATTGAAACCATTGAATTTTGGAACTTTTTGATGTATTAAAAGGGTTTAAGTGTATCTGTGGCCAATCTAAGTCCTTATTTAGTAATTGTGTCCACTTTTCCTCACATTTTAAAGTTACAGAGGCATTATTTAAAACCTCATACATGTCTTTTGAACCTTTCTTTGACTTCATAAAAATGTTCATATTATTAGGTATCAATGGGCCATAAATTTTAGTTATATCTACCAAACTTAGCCTATTTGATTTCATATAGGCTTTTATTGCAGACAAGACACTTTGGTAGGTGAGAAAATTAGTTTTTATATTGCAAATCTGCTGGAAATGATAAAAGCACATTAAACTACCAAATTCATCAAGAACATCATTTATCAAATTAACACCTTTTTTGGACCAGTCTTTATAATATACAGGACTATTGTCAATTTTAATTTTCTCATTATTCCAAATATTTATAGAATTGAAGTCTATTGTTTCTTTAATTTCATATTTGGAAGTTAATTCTTTCCATGCCGCAAAGACTTCTTTCCAAAATGGATTGTTTATATTTGTCATTGGGCCAATATTCTGTAAATTTATGGGATCTAATTTTTCAGTATAGAATAACAGCTTACCAATTTTGGAGTTATTACAGAATATTCTTCGAATCCATGTTAGTTTTAGACCTTTTATATAATTTTCCACATTTAACATTTTCAACCCCCCATATTTTTTATTTTTGTTTAAAATTTCTCTACTTATTTTATCTGGTTTGTTTTCCCAAATAAATGAAAACAACCTTTGAATAAATAGTTTCAAAATTGTAGGTTTTGGACTTGGTAGTGTTAAAAATAGGTGATTTAACTTTGAAATTAGTAATGACTTAATGATAGTTATTTTTCCTATTGGTGATAGAATTTGATTTGTCCACTTCCCTATGACATTTTCAATCTCTCTAAACTTAATACTGTAGTTTAAATCTTCCATTTCTTCAATATTGACTGAGAATTTTATACCGAGTAATGTAAATCTGCTGGAGCCCCATTCCAATTCCCACTTGACGCACATTGTGTCAGTACTAAATTTTTTCTTTCCAATCCACACAACTTTTGTTTTTTCCAAGTTTATATTAAGACCTGACATTTCGGCATATTTTTGCAGAGTACGGAGAGATGCATCCAAAGACTCCGGAGATCCATCTAAAATTAAAGAAGTGTCATCTGCATATTGTGATATTAAATATTCAGTATCATCAATTGTATTTCCTTTTATTTCATCATTATTTCGTATTAGAATCCCTAATATTTCAGCACAAAGAAGACAAATATAAGGAGATAAAGGATCGCCTTGTCTATCAAAATTTGCTATATTTGTTTCCCTGTTAATTTATTTGTCATGAGGTGGAAAATGTGCCTTAATTCGCGTCTTTACTCACAAAATTACACCAATTTATTGACATGAACAGTTCTCCGAGAGCCCAGATCTGAAGCCCGGAGCCCAGTGAGTGGAGCCCGGAGCTCTAATGTTGGAAACCGGAGCCCTTGTGTTGGAGCCCGGAACCATAGTATTGTAGTCCAGATCCCTTGTGCTGGAGACCGGAGCCCTATTGTTGGATCCCAGAGCCCTTGTGTTGGAAACCGGGCCCAACGTTAAAAAAAAATGCAAATCCGGGACCCAGAACCCAATTTTATTCGCCATCAATGTAATTATCAGAACTTTCCGGTTTTTGTCAAAATGTTAACACAAAATGTGTCTATTCAGAATTAAAATAGTTTCCTTGGAGGAAATTAGCTTTTGCACAGAAATCTCTGTTCTATAAATGGCTTAAAAAATTTCGGGAAAACTATGCTATTTATTTTTTGTCAAGAGCAAATTACTCTCAAAACTCAAAAAGCCATATTCACACAGAATTATAAAGAGTCTCGCTGCGGTTAAACCAGGATGCGGGGTTGGCTTTGTTGTAAACGGAAAGCGGGACAGCATTTTAGTGAGCGGGAAAGGGATCATCGAAAATAAAAATGCACGGGGAAACGGGAAATGATGTCGGAACCGGGAAAAGGTTGCTTTTAAAGAGTGTAAAATATTTCCCGTCCCATTAATGCACCTGGTGACTATAAAATTCCCGTGTATTGACATTATTGAACGAAAATTTCAGGCTACCGGAATTTTAAACAGTTTTAAATAAAGATTGGTTGGCGAGACCAGTATGATTTTAGAGACGTCGGGATTTTCCATTTTTCAAATTCGGGAAATTAGATAACTCCAATTTGCAGATCACGAATTGAGAATGAAAATACCTAGCCCTGCTAGACCAGGGGGTGGTTTGGGGGGTCGTGTCGTGTCGCCGATTTGTACCATACTATGCAATGTTGTATAACACCACAAAAAGAACCCTATTTAGGGATTAAGTTGGTGCAATTTAACATGTAACCAGTGGGAAACTTCATACAGCCATGCCGAGCTTTCCCAAGCAAAGGGATCGCTTTTCCAATTATTCAGCGATTTCAACTAAAAATTGAAACTGCGTTATCAAGCTGATATACATTTGTCATAAACTTTCGAGGTGTCGTTTCTGTGGCAATTGTCATTCACACCAGCAGCTAAGAAGTCTACAGCAAAGCTAGTCGAAAAGGACGCTAAATCTCAAAAGACAAAAAACTACCACACAAAAGAAAGTCAAGAAACCAAAGGAGAAGTGAAGTCAAAAGTTTATCTCTTACATATGCAGACAAAAATCATTCTAAGGGCTTCTAAAACAATATTTATAGTTATTATATCAGCAATTTTTAAAGTCAAAAACAGCTTTTCCCTCTGTATATAGTGTATTTTCTCTTTCTTACTAATTCCCTTTTCCCCCTTTTTATATTGATTTTATTTACTTATTTATGTATTTATTCATTATTTTTTTTTCAATTGGTCCTTCTCGATATTAATACTTCATTCTTTGTTGCTCCGGGCTCCAACACTTGGGCTCCGAGCCCAAGCACCAGAACTCTGGGCTCCAACACTAGGGTTTTGGGCTCCAACACTAGGGTTCCGGGCTCCAACAAAAGGGCACTGGGCTCCAACACTATGTTTCAGGGCTCCAACACTATGTTTCAGAGCTCCAAACCAGGGCTCCGGGCTCCAATACTATGGCTCCGGGTCCCACTCACTTTAACAGAGATTCTTAAAAAACCTGTTTCCCGATTCAGGGTGATTTGTTTCAGTGTTTCCCGTGTCACAACCGTTGTTGGGGTTAAGCAGTATTCAGTGAAGTCTATTACCGCTTCCAATCATGAACCCTTCAAGTTTTCCCGGCTTCATTCTCACTTAAATGGAAAGGCTTTTTTATTTCACCCACTTAGATGGAAAGGCTTTTTAATCTCACCGTCTTAAAAATTGCATTTTGTTGCATCATATTAAAAATTGTTTTTGAAATACGTAATAAAATATATGATGACCCTATAACGTCCCGGTCGTGGACGAATCTGCTGGTGGATGAACAGCTGTCACAGCAACACTAGCGCCATCTGTTGTCATAATTCAATCATACGCGTTTTTTCCGCCACGTTTATTTTAAGCACATAAAAACAAAATACAAAGACAAAAGTTAAAAGATAAAATATAAAAGTTAAAGAATGATACACAATGAATACTTACTTCGAAAATTTATCTTTCAAATTATAAAACATGAAATTTTTCGAAATTAACACGGTAGATATAATGATTGGTTGATAAGTTAGAGTTTAACGTCCAATGAGCAATATTTCAGCTATATCAGGACGAGAACAAGTTAATCAATTCAAAACAAATTGTAAGTAAAAGAAGAAAGAAATACAGGTGGAAGGGACAACCGGGGCAACGACTTTTGATTGTCGCGAAAGAAGATTTTAGAACTTAACGAACAAAGCATAGAAATGGGAACATTTAAAGAAAGAACATAAAATATAACAAATTGAGTTTAAGAAACAATAATATAACATATAAAAACTGCAGAAGTCGGGATGAAATAGGAACATTTAAAGAAAGAATATAAAATATGATAAATTAATATCCTAGAATCTATAATATAAAATATAGAAAATGCAGAATTATGGATAAGGAAAGTGAAAACAATAAAAAGAGAAGATAAAATTTACAGCATATAATTTCTCTGGTGGCGGAAATACCCCTCCATATTGGTCAGGTTATGACATTATCAATGAATTATGTAGTATTCACTATGGTGATTTATATGGCTAATCATCTATTTGTTAAGAAATGGGCCTAATGCAGAAATTTAACCAATTCATGCAAGCGTAAAAATTGAGGTCAAATCAACTAAAAAATTCGACAATTCTCACCAAGATTAGTCATTTCATGAAACATCATAGTGATATGTTGTGAAGTTGTTGAATAAAAGGATTAAAAAAACACAAAATTGACCGATTCCCAATATGTTTTAAAACCTTTCTCTAAAGCTCAATTCTTTAAGTATTTCTGTTTTTTTTTGTTGTTTCAGTGGCAACGGTCATGACCAGTTTTAAAAGGCGTGAGAAAAAAACTCAGTGATCAGAAATAAATGAGATTAAAAGGAGATAGCATGTCAGAACAATTCTGCTTTAGAAGTTCGTTTTGGAGACTTGTGTATCAGCATCCTGATACAATTTTAATATTTGGATTTGTCGTTATTGAGAAAAAAGATCTTTAAATGTGTTTCCATCAGGTCCATTGTCAAACAATTTTAATATTTGGATTTGTCGTTATTGAGAAAAAAGATCTTTAAATGTGTTTCCATCAGGTCCATTGTCAAACAATGATTCCACTGGTGGCAATCATGGATAAGAAACAGGCCTGCTCGATATGTTCTATGCAAGCGATCATTACCTAAGGACCACCACCACCATTGTGACTAATTTTGGTTCTGATTGGATAAAAAAAGAAAAAGATCTTTGAATGTGTTTTCCATAGGGTCCAATGTTAAACTATGTGCCCGACTTGCAGCCATCTTGCATGAGGTACAGACCTGCCGGATACCTATAATACAAGGGACTATCTAATACCTGTTGTGGCTATATTAGGTTCTTCATTTACAAAAAAAAAATGTCTGAGGTGTTTGAATGGTTTTCTATGACGGTCCAATACTTAACTGTTGGTGTCATCTTAGATTCAATTTTATAGGGACTGTCTTTTAATATTTTCCATAGTGTCAAAAATTATGTTTCTTGCTGGCAGGCATCTTGGTCTGATATAATTTTTAAGGGGACGACCCAATAGGCCGAGTCGTTTCGGTAGAGAGGGGTTTGTATGAAGTTTCCGACAGATAACAGACACCAAGTGATGGTATAATCAGTGAGTTTAAAACAACTGCTTCATTTAATAAACAGGGAGCTGTAACCAGATAGGTATAGAAAATGCATCACACTTCATACGGAACTTGGAGGAAAGATTGCTGCTTTGTGCTAAATGTGAAAAAAATGAATAAGTTCGCAAACAGCAANGGTTTTTTTTTTTTTTTTTTTTTTTTTGCGGATAGACTAAAATCGCGAAAATAAATTGTGCAAAAATTTTAATTTATTCTTACTTTGCAATGTAGTGTATTTTTCTAGTTAATAGAAAAAAGAAGGGAAACGGGGAATGTGTCAAAGAGACAACGACCCAAAGGGGAGTTATAACAACTCAAAGCCACCATAAGATCTGCAATGAACGGTGAGTAAACCCCACACCCAACGGCAGGTTGAAGTCGGCATCTAAATAAAGAGTTATCAAGTTCAGCGAAATAAACATCATCCTATACTCCTATCGACATAAAGTAAACTAACTAGAAAACAGACAAGACAAACAAAAGCTTTATAAATTTCCTGACTTAGGACAGGCGCAAACCTGCTGCGGTGGGGTTAAACTAGTTTTATTGGGCCCAAACCTTCCCCCTATAGCCCATGTGATAAATCAAAAAATAATCGTAACAACAGTAAAATTCAGTTGGCAACAGGACTGAGTCATTTATGACAAATGAAACTGAAAGAACTAAATATACGGACATAAACATGAAATCACAAGAGACTACTGGCAGTTAAATGACATGCCAGCTCCAGACCCATTACCAACTGACAAATTAAGTTATGTACCCTCAGTATACAGCTTCCACCAAGATCCCTTCCTGTGAGGAGTTTGGCATAATGATTTCATGCATATGCCGGAATACATATCCCGTGTCCATGCAATACAGATTTTAGATATTTATAATGTGTTTAGTTAAAATGCAAAGACCTTATCAAATACCAAAGAAGGCCATACGTAATGACTTGACGACAATACCGTAATTATAACCCTTTTGAATTAGACGATTTAAAGGTTTTATAAGTTTGTTAGGCGAGTTTGTTTACTCTTTTATAAAACATTATGTGAAATACCAGCCTTTATTAGATGTTGACAGGTTGCATTGTATTTATGAACTATGTCTTTATATCGATGATAAAATTTAGTAAAGGTTTTAACGAGTTTATGATAACGAAAACCCTGATGTAATAGTTTTTCAGTTATCATTAAAATCGCAAACGTTATTACATACTCGAGCAAATCGAACAAGTTGAGATATGTACGCGATTACGTATATGTCTGATTGAAAATCATAGCCATCGGCCCATAGAACCCACCAAATACCACATTTTGGCGACGATAGAAGTTAGTCTTCCTATTTTTCCGTTGTTTGATGCAGATACGGACAAAAACAATGCAGGGCCGCGATGGGACCGTTGGATCGGGAGGCTCGAAAATCTGTTTGTGGCTTTAAAACTTGTGGACCAAGTTGTTCCTGAAGGAGAAAATCCAGACGCTGCTGAAGTTTAAGAAATCGACGACAGAAAAAGGGCCCTCCTGTTGCATTACGTAGGTGAAAGGACATATGACATTTACGAAGCGCGAAAAGGTACAACAGAAAATACATACACAGCTTCGAAGAAGGTTCTCACAGACTATTTCCGTCCCAGAAAAAATACACAGATGGAAATATACAACTTCAGATCCTATAAACAGAAAGAGGGACAATGTCTTGATGAATTCGTGACAGAATTACGCAAATTGGCAAAGAACTGTGAATTCGCCGACACTGACAAAGAGATTCTTTCACAAATAATTCAGAACTGCAAATCTAACCAGCTACGTAGACGAGCATTAAGAGAATCAGACAAGGGACCAGATGACATTATTCAGTTAGGTCGTGCTATGGAAATATCAGATTCTCAAGCACAGGCTATGGAAAGAACTGAGACAGTGAATAGAGTATCCAGAAAGCCGTTCCCGAAACCGAAAAACAAATCATCGAGAGACAGTGTTCAAAACGCAAGACAAAGGGGTGCAACGAACAAAAATAAGGTTAATCACAGAAAAGAGCCTTGCTGGAATTGTGGAGGACAGTATCCACACAATTTCAAAATATGTGCGGCAAAGAACCAGTCTTGTCATAACTGCAAGAAAACCGGACACTTTAAGAAGATGTGCCGAAATAAAAAACTCGAAGCCGTGAAAACTGTAAATGAAGAGAGCGGGAGTGACAATAGTTATTGTATGGGGTTAGACTCGAGAGTGGCGTGAACGCGATAAAAGGTCCGTATATCAATGTGAAATTAAATGACAGACCGGTTAAGTTAATCGTTGATAGCGATTCATCCGTGAACATAATAGACGAGTCCGATTACGCGAAGATTGGAAAACCCGCACTTCAGGAGAGAAACGTAAGGGGTAAACTGATTCCATACGGTGGCACAGGCGCAATAAAGGTAATCGGGACGTGTGATGTGAAACTCGAAACCGGGAAAATATATGACGTGACGAGTTTTCATGTAGTTAAGGGGAAAAGTGGTTCCCTACTCGGATATCCGACAGCTAGTCAGTTGAATATTATTACACTTATTAATAAGGTCGAAGAGACAAAACCGGAGTGCGCGACTGTCGAAGCTAATTTTCCGCATCTTTTTCAAGGAATAGGTAAGCTCAAAGGAGTACAGGTGAAACTACATATTGACGAGACCGTCACACCAGTTGCACAAAAGCCGAGGCGAACACCTTTTCACCTGCGTAGTAAAGTCGAGAAGGAAATCCGTCATCTAATCGAAACTGATATCATTGAAAAGGTAGAAAGGGAACCGACTCCTTGGGTATCGCCCATCGTCACGCCTCCGAAGAAGAACGGCGAAGAAATCCGATTGTGCGTAGACATGCGCAAAGCTAATAAGGCGGTCCGACGTGAAAGGCATACTATGCCGACAATAGACGAACTAATACTTGACTTAAACGGTGCTAAAGTCTTCAGTAAAATCGACTTACGGAACGCATTTCATCAGCTAGAGCTCCACCCAAATTCGCGGTACATAACAACATTTAGCACGCATCTAGGTATTTATCGGTACAAACGGCTGAATTTCGAAATTTCGTCCGCCTCCGAAATTTTCCATGAGACGATTCGGCAAGTCATACAGGATATTAATGAAGCGCAAAACATATCCGATGATATAGTTATTTTTGGAGAGATCGCGAAAAACACGATATCGCATTACAAAAAGTTATGCAGTAGCTATCTGATAGCGGACTTACCTTGAACTCTCAGAAATGTGTATTCCGGACAAACGAAATATCTTTTTTCGGTGTAGTATTCTCCGAAAACGGGATATCGCCAGACCCGTCGAAAGTTAAGGCTGTTCGTGAGTTTAGTCGGCCGCAGAATGTAAAAGACCTCAGAAGCTTTCTCGGTATGACAAATTACAGTTGTAGGTTTATAAAGGATTACGCTGATATATGTAAACCGCTGCGAGAGCTTACACACAAAGTTGACGAATGGGACATGAACAAAAAGTGCGAAGATGCCTTTAAAACGCTAAAAGAGAGACTGTGCGGAGATACCGTTATCTCATACTACGACCCATATAAGACCGTAACTGTTCGTGTGGACGCTAGTCCTGTAGGGGTGGGGCCATTTTATTACAAGATGACGATAAGGTCGTCTGTTACGCGAGTCGCACTCTAACGCCAGTTGAATCGAGGTACAGTCAAACGGAACGCGAAGCGTTGGCAGTCACTAAGGCGTGCGAGCATTTTGACCTATATTTGAGAGGTTTAGCTCACTTTACGGTAATTACCGATCACAAACCTTTGTTGACCATTTTACAGAAACCGCGCCCTTCACTTCGTAGAGAAAGGTGGGGCTTACGCCTGCAACCTTATAAATTTACAATAGAATATTTGCCTGGTAAGGACAATATCGCGGACTACATGTCACGACACCCCGTACAGGACGAGTCTCAGAAAGACAATATAAGTGAAGATTATGTTAATTTTATCGCGACCGAAGCGTTGCCGAGGGCGATTGAGCTCGACGAAGTGAAAGCCGCCACTATGAACTGTCCGACTTTACAGCAAGCTATTCAGTACACCCGGGCAGGCGAATGGTATAAGTTAAAAACACTAAACTCGAATGATAATATTGATGTTGAAGAACTGACAGCGTTGAGAGTGGTGCGTGACGAACTTACAGTAAATTGTGAAACCATTTATTGCGTGATCACCGAATTGTCCTTCCGTCATCCATTCGTGACCGCGCAGTTCGCGTAGCTCACGAAGGACACCAGGGCATGGCTAAAACAAAATCATTCTTGTGCTCAAAAATATGGTTCCCAGGGATAGAAGCACGTGTCGAAAGTGCTGTGAAAAATTGTGCGCCATGTCAGCTTTTGAGGTCCGAACCTCGAACTATGGCGCCATTGCGTATGTCCGAGCTACCGGGAAATCCGTGGGAGAATCTTAGTTTAGATTTTTGCGGACCTTTGCCCAGCGGCGATTACCTTTTTGTTATAATTGACGAGTATTCCCGTTATCCCGTGGTTGAAATTGTCAAATCCGTATCGGCGAAGACCGTAATACCAGTGTTAGATAAAGTTATTAGCACTTTTGGTTTGCCTAAAATTGTTAAAGTGACAATGGTAGCCCGTTTCAGTCTTACGAAAAAAAGTACGCCGAAAACATGGGTTTCGCTCATCGGAGGATAACGCCGAGATGGCATAGGGCGAACGCACAGGCCGAAAGTTTTAATAAGCCTCTCCTGAAAGCCGTCCGATTAGCTCACGTTTATCAACTGAACTGGAAGCAAGAAAAGTTCTTGCGTCAATACCGATCGACTCCCCATATTTCGACCGGACAATCTCCATTTAAACTATTGTTCATGAGGGAACCAAAGACAAAATTACCGACGGTACCGGTAAAATCAAAAGACACAAGCATTGAAGAACAAACATGTGTAAATGACAGCGATGCAAAATTCAAAATGAAACTGGAAGCAACTGACAGAACCATCAATGTAGGAGATACGGTTTTGATGAAAAGGGACGTGCATGGCAGTAAAATTGATCCTAAATTTGACTGCGAACCGAAAATTGTAAAGAAAACAAAGGGATCGATGATAACAGTTAGTGGTGATATAACTCGCAATGTTTCACGTTTAAAGAAAGTTAATTCAGAAGTGAATTTGAAACTTAAAGAACGATCACCAACTGCGGACGACGAAACTATACTACAGCATGACAACCGTGAACAGAATGACAATAGAACACAACCGAAAAACCAGGAGCTCAGAGGCGAAACAAAAACTGAACTTACAGCCAACCGAAGTTCCGATAAGAAGAAGGACGAGGCAATCAAGACGCCCTGAAAAATTTAAAGACTTTGTAGTTTAGACAGTTGGGAGTAGTATATAGGCACGAACAAATTAGCATTTGTCGAGGTGGATCAGAGGTGGATCACCGGAAGTGACGTCACCGGAAGTGACGTAGACCGGAAGTCACGTGACCGGTAGCAGAAGTTACATGACCGATGTATGACATGTTTGGGTTGCGCATGCGCACCCGGAAGTGGCCCTTTTTGAAGCCCTATACGGGCCTTTTGACCGGAAATGACGTATTGGAACAACACGTGGCTCTGGAAGGGTCATGTCTGACCTTACTACAGCGCGCACGCGCGACCGGAAATGGGCGTAGCCCCATGGTGTATACCGGAAGTGGTTTTAATTGAAGCCCTTGTCGGGCCTTTTGACCGGAAATGACGTATTGGAACAACACGTGACCCTGCAAGGGTCTCGTATGACCATATTTCAGCGCGCATGCGCGACCGGAAGTGGGCGTGTATCTACTGTAGGTAGCCATTTTAACCGGAAATGATGTGTTGAAAGAGTGTAAGACCCCGCAGGGGTGTGGTATGACCTTATTACATTGTACATGCGCGACCGGAAGTGGGGCGTAGCCCCAGTTGTTAACCGGAAGTCCGGAATGTTCCTTCATTATTCCCCCTTTTATCCCCTTTTCTCTGTATTTTCTCCCCTTTTCATCCAACTTTTAGTAATTTCTCCCTTTTTAAATGTTGGTATACCTTTTCAGCCCCTTTTTCAGTATTGTTCTGCACTCTAATGTTTAACCTAATATCCAGGCGTGGTCATTCAGCAGTTACCATTGTATTTCTGTAGGTGTCTTCTATCAGGTCCGCGTTTGTCAAAGCGACATAACTCTTGGGAATACCCATGTTTTTTGGGTGTCTTCTATCAGGTCCGCGTTCGTCAAAGGGACATAATACTTGGGAATACCCATGTTTTTGGGGTGTCTTCTATCACGGCCGCGTTCGTCAAAGGGACATAACACTTGGGAATACCCATGTTTTTGGATGTCTTCTATCAGGTCCGCATTTGTCAAAGGGACATAACTCTTGGGAGTTCCCGCGGTTTTTTTTTGGGTGTCTTCTATCAGGTCCGCGTTCGTCGCGGCCATTCAAAGGGTTGTTAAGCACAATGTTGCTAGGTGTCTTCTGTCGCGTCCGCGTTCGTCAAGGGGGAGATAACTCTGGCTTATATTTTTCCCGCGTTTTGAGGGAACATGTATGGACACGTCTGAACCTGTCAAAACGAAACAAAAAGTGGATTGAAGGTGTACATAATGTGGACCAGTCAGAAAGCAGAAAAATTAACCAATCACAACACAGA
>MJUU01031909.1:0-28092 GCA_002080025.1 Modiolus philippinarum | reverse complement strand
AAGAGGCAGGAATATGCTTAAGTGATCATATATACCGATATATGTATTAAAATTAGTGCTCAATACCGTAACTAAAAACATTCCGAGAAATGAATTAGATAACATACATATTTTGAAAGAAAAATGACACACTAACCTCCGTGTTTTCGTTATAAACCACAAAAAGTCCGTTGCTGAACCCGATTAGTCTGCCAACGTAGAGAAAAGACCCGAAAAGACCTTTACCATTCCGCACCGTGTGATTGTTGAATGATGTTTCAGGTAACTGTCAATTGATGTGGAATTGCTGGACAAATTTTTTAAATGCGAACCACAAAAGGACTATTGTGACAAAGTTTAGATCCTGGCCATATCGTGTCAGAGGAAAAATTATGTGTATTAATATAAAAAAGACCCAACAATATGGACACAAGCCGCAAAGGGGTGGTAAAAGCTATAGTAAGGTCACATATTAGTACAAGACAACTACGCAAACTGCAAAAGGATAAAACTGTACCACATTGATCAAAGAAGCATTGAACAAGTTATAACATGAAATTACAGTGGACGGAGCAATGTTTTGGACACAGTGAATATGTATCTACAACAAATGTTACATCGAATCTGTTGATCATACCCCAGATAGGCAATTTTCCCAGGACTAATATAATGTTATAATGTTATAATAGTCCCAAATTTTCTAAGGACCAGAAAGAAATCCCATTGAAATATCACATTTAGTCAATGCTTGACATTACAATTAATCAATCAAACACTAATTTAGCCACATTTTGGTACTAATTTTGAAAAAGTAGTGCCACAACTGCATTTCGTTTTTCTTGAGCTAGTACCTCAAATCTGAAAATGATCTGTCTACTAGAACTTCAAATAAAACAAAGCATAGAGAATGCAAACGATTGTGCCATAAGATATTGACCTTCTGAAATTTTGCCGTTCCACTTATAATTAAGAACCTGTATGTCTAATAGCATATAAGGCTATATCAAGAACCTTAAAACAGTAGAACTACTTATTATTAATAATAAGAATAAATAAACCAAGTTAATGAAAATACAACCTTGATTTTGCAATAGTTTGCTGATAAAAACATGATAAACCAGATGGGGCTGTCGGTAACGACAGTTATATGCACACTTTGCAGATGAAACCCCTTTCTTCAAGTCCTAAATTCCTGCTATCTAGAGTACTGACTGTCAGAAATAGTAATCCCCGTACTATAATCAGTCGCAAAGAGTAAGGACATACTTTTTCTTGGCAGTTTTGAACTCAAATTATCAATAGTCAATATTTAAACTAAAAGTAATTCTAGTATATATAGTTGTTAGATGGATTCCAAAAAATAAGTGCTAATTGAGGCTTTCAAGAAATTTCCCAAACATGGAATCAAATATTTTGGAAATCCAACTATTGAAATGTTTGGTTGATTGATTAGTTAGAGTTTAACGTCCAGTGTGCAATATGTCAGCTATATCAGGATGAGAACAAATTAATCAATTCAAAAAAAAATATTAGTAAGAGAAGAAAGAAACAAAGGTGGAAGGGACAACAGGGACAAAGAGTTTTGATTGACCCTGGAAAAGGGGAAAAACGGGTAGGGACAGGAAATTTAGTCTTCTATACGAACCCCAGTGACTCTGCTCTCTTTAGACAATATAGAATGGGTCTTTATACTGCATGGAGCGTAGCGTTTTTCCACAAATTTTTGCTACAGTTGTTGGCGGTCAGGCTTTCCTTATTATGACCTAACTACCCCGCATAGACATGGCATTCCCCTATCCACCAACCGGGGACGCACCCGGCAGCTCTGTAGCCAGAGCCCCTGAAAACCAATTCTGGTGTCCGAAATGTTTGGTACAATTGAAACAAATTCTTAGTTGAAGGTTTCAATGTAGAAACGCCATCAAAATATGATAATACTAATCCACTGGAACTTAAGTTATTGACCAAAAACAAAAATGGTCTACAGACGACTACGATGACGACAGTGCCATACCATTATACGACCTAAACGTTTTTATACGACCGCAAAAATTTTGCAGTCGTATTATGGAATGGCGCAGTCGTCGGCGTCGGCGTCTGTGGCCAGCATAACTTTGTTTCTAGTGGACGGATCATCTTCAAATTTCAGTATGTGGTTTCTTGGCATAATGGCAATCCCGGGTTTTAATTTCGGGTTTGTGGCCCCACCCGTTTAAAAAAAGGGGGCCAAAAGGGGTTAAATTGGGTGTTTTCACATATTTGACTGTAGAATCTATATTATTTATCGGATTTTGATGGGGTTTCTTTCAGTAAACTCCTTAGAAAATTTCCAATCTGGAATATGCCAACATTTTTCACGTGGCATGTACCGTTCACGAGATAAATGGGGCCCAAAAGGGGCGAATTTCAAAAATTTAATTTTTTTTAATTTTTAGTCCGATTTTGATGCAATGTTTTCCAAAGGATTCCTTATGAAAAATTAACATATCGCTCTACTATTAGATTTTTGGTAACTTGTTTCCTTACCCAGCTATGAGGGGCCAAAGGGGGCCAAAATCATAAATTTACAGATAACCTAATTTTTTTATTTTTCATCGGATTTCGATGGGATTTTTTTCTTTGGATTCCTCTTGATGTAAGCTTTCAATAGAATGTCAACGGATTTGGCGTAGCTCTTACCGTTTCCGAGCTATAAGGGGCCGAAGGGCGCCAAAACCATAAATTTACAGATAACCTAAAATTTTTATTTTTTATCGGATTTCGATGGGATTTTTTCTTTGGATTCCTCTTGATGTAAGCTTTCAATAATATGTAAACGGATTTTGCGTAGCTCTTACCGTTTCCGAGCTATAAGGGTTCATAGGGGCCACAACATCAAATTTGCAGATTGCCTGAAATTTTTTTTTTCATCGGATTTCGATGAGATTTTTTTCTTATGATTCCTCTTGATACAAGCTTTCAGTAGTGTGTCAACGGATTTAGCGTAGCTCTTACCGTTTCCGTGCTATAAGGGTTCACAGGGGCCAAAACTGCAAATTTGCAGATTACCTAAAGTTTTTATTTTTCATCGCACTTTGATGTTTTTTTTTTCTTTGGATTCCTCTTGATATAAGCTTTCAGCACTATGTCAATGGATTGGGCGTAGCTCTTACCGTTTCTGAGCTATAAAGGATCAAAGAGGAATCATAAGGAGTCATAAGGGCTAATTTTTATTTTCCCTAGTTTGTGTACAGCTAATTACTGGGTCAATCTCCTTATTGCGTCCTTCTAATTATTGTGTCAAGCTCTTTCGTTTGTCCATACTCGCTTTAAAATACACTTTTTCAAATTTCAGTGCACGACATGCTTCAGTCGTATCATGCTGCGCTCGGCGTATCCCTTTATTGTGGTCTTATAACAAGTGATGACCCTACTAGATCATGAAGATGTCTCGCCCATCCCTGATGGCCTCTAAATTAATGTGCAATCTAAGTGAACTAATAAGAAAACTGAACATGCTCACTAGACTGTGAAATTGAGGCCAAGGACAAAAGTCACCCGCCAGACTGACATGTACTACCCAAAACCAACCTACATACCAAATATTATCAACCTTCCACTTCTAGTTATTGACAAATGGACTTAAGCAGAGAAACTTAACATGGCCACTAGACCGCGAAATTTAGGCCAAGGACAAAAGTCACCTGCCAGACTGATATGTACTACCCAAGAACAACCTACATACGAAATATTATCAATCTACCACTTCCAGTTATTGAGAAATGGACTTAAGCAGAGAAACTAAACGTGGCCTCCAGACCGTGAAATTGAGGTCAAGGACAAAAGTCACCTTCCAGACTGACATGTACTACCCAAAACCAACCTACATACCAAATATAATCAACCTACCACTTCTACTTATTGAGAAATGGACTTACGCAGAGAAACTTAATGTGGCCACTAGACCGTGAAATTGAGGACAAGGACAAAAGTCACCCGCCAGACTGACATTTACTACCGAAGACCAACCTACATACCAAATATTATCAACCTACCACTTCTAGTTATTGAGAAATGGACTTAAGCAGAGAAACTTAACGTGGTCACTAGACCGTGAAATTAAGGTCAAGGACACATGACGTTATGTCCGTCACTTGACTAGTACTACCACCTGGACCAAATATGATGTTCCTATATCAAAGGGTTTTCAAAATATCCTGTATTTAGTAAAAGTTAACGCCGTCGCCGTCGTCATACTTTGCACGCCTATGTCTCGCTTTCCTTGACTTTTGGCGAGACAAAAATGGGAAGCTAAAATCAGCTGAAGACAGAGCTATGCTAGAGAAAAAAATCAAATTTGATAGTTATACATTTTTATAATTGTAAGGTTTTCAATGTGATGTAAGGAAGTAACATGCCACATAGGAACT
The DNA here is from genome assembly GCA_002080025.1 of Modiolus philippinarum. Lineage (NCBI taxonomy): Eukaryota > Metazoa > Mollusca > Bivalvia > Mytilida > Modiolidae > Modiolus > Modiolus philippinarum. The sequence continues at coordinate 23,704 of MJUU01031909.1, read as the reverse complement.
CCCAGCACTAAAAGAATAACTTCCTTTAGGGGTCCTGTTTTAAATAAAGTTCAGTGAAAAGAACCTTTTTGTTTTTATTATTTTTTGGTCGGATCCGAACAAAATGAGCAGTCTACTTAAAGAACCTTCAACACATCATTTCTGTAAAGTTTGGTTACATGTGCTTAAGTGGCTTAAGAGAAGAAGATGAAAATATAGGGCAAATCTTAAACTATGTTCTGTGATGGCAGCTATGTTTTCAGTTTAATCAGAACAAGCTGAGCAATCTTTGTGAAGGACATTCCAAACACCATATCAGTACAGTTTAGTTGAATTTCTTCAATAGTTTCAGAGCAAATGCTGAAAATCATGTCTTCCCATAGGCATAAGGCCTCATTTTAAATTTGGAACCTTGCAATATCTAAATTCATGTGAATTTTGTTGAAAACTAAGGAGTATCTCCCTCATGCAAAGCTCTGTCCTTAGCTGATTTTGGCTTTACATTTAGATCATATTGGTTAATTGTTCTCTATCAGTTTTTTAACATCTTTGAGTTTATGGTCTTCCAAACGTTTAGATTTAATCTGCACTGAAGAGACATAAGTTGTCGAAATGCGCTTATGCAGAATTTAAATTCACAGTAACTTCGGTATTTAGTTATTTTTTAAACTAAAATCCGTGCTGGCAGCAAAGTTATCGAGTCGGAACAAAATGAGTCATCTTTGTGAATGGTATTCCATATATCATTCCTGCATAGTTTTGTTGAATTTTCCGTGGTTTCAGAGATGATGATGAAAATTTGAATTTCACATAGGACCTTTTTATTTATGTTCCGTGCTGGCGGTCACGTTTTTGTCGAATCGGAACAAAATGAGCATAAATTGTCAAGGATCATCAATTTATCATTTCAGTTGGTTTCAATAGTATCATAGCCGATTTTGAAAACGAAGCTTTCCTATAGGGTCTAATGATAAAACTAAGATCCATGCTGGCGACCATTTTTATTGAATCGAAATGAAATATGCAATCTTTATAAAGGACCTTCCATACATCATTCCTGTAAAGTTCGGTAAAGTGGTTTCAGGGGAGAAAATGAAAATGTGAATTTTCCATAGGGCCAAGGTTAACTTTGTTCCCTGCTGGTGCCCATGTTTTTTGTCAAATCGTAATACAATAAGAAAAAAGAAGGGAAAATTACCATTTTTTGTAAAGAACCTTCCAAACATCATTTCAGTACAGTTTGGTTAAATTTGCTTCATTAGTTTCAGCGCAGATGTTGAAAATGATGTTTTTTCCAAGGAGTCAAATGATCTGCCATGGCAGCCATATTTTTTATCGAATCGGAACGAAATGTTAAATATTGTGAAGGACCTTCCATTAATCCTTCCTCTTAAGTTTGGTCGAATTTGCTTAAGTGGTTTCAGACGAGAACATGAAAATGTGAAAAGTTAAAAGTAGGACGAAGGACCGACGACGGATGAAAAGTGTTAGCAATAGCTAACACTGACCCTTTGGGGCAGGTGAGCTAAAAGGGTGCATTTCGTTCATAAAAATTATGTAAATCTTTTTTATCACAGATTCTATTTTGAGACATTTACCTGGAAGTGATGCTTGATTCACTTTAAACAGGATTTGAAATCATGACAGTTTTACAAATAAAAAGTTACCATATTTAAGTTTCTGCATATGCGCATTTTAACAACTTAGGTCTCGTGTGCAGATTAAACAATCCATAAACCAAAAACGATGAATAAAACTGAAAACTGTTCAGTAGCAGGACATACACTAAATTTCAAATTATTTTTTGGAGGTTAAAAATTGTAACCGCATTTGATCATGTAAAATGTTTTAGTAAATAGTCAATACAAGAATGTTTTTTGAGTGAAACGAGTGAAAACCTCTTGTTGCACATGTTGTAAGAGACATTCAAACTTATGCAGCAATACAAATAATAACCTTTTTTGATGCTTTTGGCACACAGCGGTTATCAAATTTTGACTTCTTAAAATGTATTTGCAAAATAAAGATTAGTAAGTAACAGCGAGGATGTTGAAATTTTTACAAGCTAACAACTTATCAATCATTGAATTTTGACCAGCGGACAGGTTATCAACAAACAAAAGTTTTATTGCCCTCAACAACATTAAAACTCATTGTGTTGAGATTAAAGTTTGGGCGGATTTCGGAGATTTATCTGAAATTAACCATGTCACAATGTGTTACACCGAAATAAGTGATGAAAGGTAGAGAATAAGTTCAAGTTGAGCTAACTGTATATGTAGGAAGAATTTGAAAAGTGGCAATAACTTATCATGGTAATGTTTTGTTGAATAATTCGTAAAGGTTCCGCGGAACCTATTGTCTCGCCTGCTCACTCTGCTGTCATTATATTTTGGCCTATATTAGGATATGGTTGCTAGGTAGAATTCCAAGAAACAACTAGTCTTTGACAGTTTCATCAAATTCCCCAAAATTGGAATACACAATTTTTGAAATCTTACCATTGAAATTATTGTTTTTTTTGTTAAAATTCATCAAAACACATGGTTGCAAACCAGAATTCCCAAAAATTGTTCGTCTTTAAACGTTTCAGGAAATTTACCAGAATTGGAACCATATTTTTTAATTCTTAGTTATCAGAATTATGTCTTGTATGAAGAAATGACTAAAATATTTGATTGTATGCAAAAATTTGAAAAAATTGTTAGTCTTGGACATTTTCAGTATGAACCGGGATCAAGAACGTATCTACGTCCTTGCAGCGATAAAATTCTGAAAGCTTATTGTGCATCAATACACTATACACAACAATCTACAATCAAAACTGAAGTCCTTATTCTCAATTTTGTTTAAACATTGCTGATATATGGACCTAAATAGAAAATTAAGTCAAATTCATTGAAGCGGAAAATATAGGTCAAGGTGACATAATTCTGGCATGGATGTTGGTTACTATTAAAGATGTAACCACTTATCAATAATCACCAGTCTATGGCATGTAGGTGCTGAGATATGGTGCAAACAAAAAAATTGATTGAAAACTAGAGGATGACATGCCCCCTCTCAAGGTTGAATCAAATTGGGATTTTCTAGTAATATTTGTGTCTGTAAGACACATATAATGCCCCTGCTAAACACACATTATTCTAGGTTGCACAGATTAACTACCGGTATGTACCCTCTATTACTGAATCACCAAAAATTTATAAGTTGAGCAATGTATATTTTTGAAAAAAAATGAACCGAAATCAAAATACATATCACATGCACATCTTCAATATAGGTACAAATGAACTGCAAAATTAAAGCTTCCTAGCCTAAAAACTCTAGGAGGAGTTGTTCGGACAATCTGTGTACCCTGTATTAATAATTCATCCAATAAATAACCAAGTTCAACAATGTAAGAAAAAGAAGGGAAACGGGGAATGTGTCAAAGAGACAACGACCCTAAGGGGAGCAATAACAACTCAAAGCCACCATAAGATCTTCAATGAACGGTGAGGAAACCCCACACCCAACGGTAGGTCGGAGTTGGCCNATAAATAAAAGAGTTCAACAATGTGTATTTTTTCCAAAAATGCATCAAAATCAAAATCCTTCCCACATGCACATCTTCAATATAGGTACAAATGATCTGCAAAATAAAAACTTCCCAGCATGAAAACTGTAAGAGGAGTTGCGCGGACAAACTATGTACCCTCTATGAAAAATCACCAAAAATGTTCAACAATGTATATTTTTGAAAAATATGTACCAAAATCAAAATCCTTATCACATGCAAATCTTCAATATATGTACAAATAATCTGCAAAATAAAAACTTTCTAGCATAAAAACTGTAGGAGGAGTTGCACGGACAAATCATGTACCCCCCCTCGGACGGACGGAAGACGGACGGATGGAGAGACGGACAGAGGGGCGGACGGACAAGGGTAAAACAATATGCCCCCGACTTATCGTCGCAGGGGCATAAAAAATAAGTCCAACTAATGGCAAAATATGAAAAAATTGGAGTTATTGTTTTCTCAAAATTAAACTTGGAATTCAATAATTAGGTTGTACTAAAATTAATGTTGTGTCAAAATTTCATTGATATTGAGTATGATTTCAGAAAGTTATTGAAGTTCAAAAAAAGTTTAATATTAGGGTTAACCAAATGTTAACGACGACACCGAAGCTGATGACGAAATCTATGGTCGCTATGTCTCGCCTTCGCAACATTCGTTGCAGGCGAGACAAAAATAATTAAATTTCTTAGGGATTAAAACAAAATTTTATTGTTACAGTAAATATAAATTTTTGTAATGTTACTGTTACCGGGACTTCGTATAAATTGTTTTTTTAATCTATTATTTCATTTTATCATACGTTTAAAATGCTGGTGGACTGTTAGTCCCCGAGGGTATTCACCAGCCCAGTAGTCAGTACTTCGGTGCTGACCCGAAAGCCGATTTTATTTGTAATCTTGCATTATCTAAATTTTTGTAAATATGTTGGAAACTAAGGAGTATCTCCCTCACGCAAAGCTCTGTCCTTAGCTTATTTTGGCTTTTCATTTAGATCATATTTGGTATTTGTTCTCTATCAGTTGTTTTAACATATTTGATTTTACGGTCTTCCAAACGTTTAGATTTTATCTGCACTGAAGAGACATAAGTTGTCGAAATGCACATATGCAGAAAATAAATTCACAGCAACTTCGGTACTTAGTTATTTTTAGTAATAAATACAGACGTTTTGAATACGTGATACAGTGTATGACGTTCATTCCGTATTCACACTATGACATCATACCCTTTATCGCATACCCTTTATCGCATGGCTTACCCTTCATCACAAACCCTTATTTGCATGGCTAGCCCTGTATCATAACATTTTTCTAAAAACTTTTTTTTTTAATTTGCCTTTTTTACTTGAAAAAAAATTGTAGGGGGTAAAAAAATATTGGGTGGAGGGAACAAAAGATTTGTTTGGGGTGATTTTTTTTTGTGAGGATCACTTAAAAAAATCTAGTAAACCTTTTTCCTTTACATGTTAGATTTTATTTCAACTACCTCCCGTCATTTCTGCACATTTCGATATTTTCTCCTCCACAAAATAAATGCGATTTCTCTTACCGATTTTAATTAATATCTATGTTACATGCCAAAATCCGTATCATATACCGTATCATCCCCCGCCCAATATCAACCCTCCGGCCAGAGGCTGGCGGCCATGTTTTTTCTCTGATCCGAACAAAATTAGCAATCTTCGTTAAGGACCTTTAGAACATCATTCCTGTAATGTTTGATTGAATTTGCTTCAGTGGTTTTCAGAGGAGAAGATGAAAATGTGATTTTCCCATTGGGTCCAATGTTAAACCATGAACCATGTTCTGTGCTGGCGGTCATGTATGTTGTCAGATCGGAAGGAAATGAGCCTTTAGTACATCATTCCTGTAAAGTTTGGTTGAATTGATTCAGTGGTTTCAGAGAAGAAGATGAAAATGTGATTTTCCCATACGTTCCAATGTTAAACCATGTTCCGTGCTAGCGGCCTTGCTTTCTGTCAGTTCGGAACAAAATGAGCAATTCTTGTTAAGGACCTATAGTACATCATTCCTGTAAAGTTTGGTTGCATTTGCATCAGCGGTTTCAGAGCAGAAGATGAAAATGTAATTATCCCATATGGTCCGATGTTAAACCTAAGTTCTGCGCTGGCAGCTATGTTTTTTGTCGGATCGGATCGAAATAATCAATCTTTGTGAAGGACCTCCCATACATCATTCCTGAAAGTTTGGTTGAATTTGCTTCAGTAGTTTCAGAGGAGAGAATGAAAATAAGAAAAGTTGAACAGATGGACTGACGGACGGAATACAGACGGAGGACGGATGCCAAGTGATGGCAAAAGCTCACACTGACCCTTTGGGTCAGATGAGGAAATAAAAGGTATAATTGTAAATAACTATATGAAAACACTCAAACATTGAAATGGCCAAAATATATAAAAAAAGCTTCAATAACCTGTTCATTAAGTTTTAAAAATATCAAATATGACAAGAAATGCGAAATTTACAATTTGGAATAGGAAAAATCTTTATTAACATAATGACACATATTATACTTTTACATGTATTAACTGTGTACATGTATCTTCATTCATAATACTGCATACATGTACTTATAATACAATCTCACACAAATAACATAATACATGAACTTGTAACACAAGCTCACACAAAAAACACCATGCATATACTTGTAACACAAACTCGCACAAAAAAAAACACCATACATGTATAGTACTTGTAACACAAGCTCACCAAAATAACACATTTGCATCCAAACTTACACTCGCCACATTCAGTTCTCCAATCCCATAAACTTCCATTCTCAGAAAAATACTAAAACTGTGAGACTCCACTCTTTCATACATGTATTTAGAAAAATAACTAAATATCGAAGTTACTGTGAATTTATTTTCTGCATATGCACATTTCGACAACTTATGTCTCTGTAGTGCGGATAAAATCTAAACGTTTGGAAGACCATAAACTCAAAGATGTTTCAAGACTGATAGAGAACAAATAACCAATATGATCTAAATGTAAAGGCAAAAATCATATTTTCACATTCGTAATCACAAACTTTCCATTTAGTTGAATTTATAGCAATATGGATACAAAAAGTGTGCCCATCATTCATGCACATTGAGTAAAAGAGTCTATATCTGGTATAAACAATATAACATCACAATGTTATTATCATGATGCAATTGAAAGAAATAAACATAATAGCACTGAAATAAGTGGAATCCTTGATGAATAAATGTTTGTCTTCTTGAATGCACTATTTGATTAATCAGCTGCAATTCAGTCCGATTAAGCTGCGTGTTTTTGCGAAGTTCTGCATTTAATTCTATTAAGTCTAAATTCCATATATGATAAGCTGCGGCTCTGAAGTTCTCGTCAACCGTTCTCACATGAATTGACATGAAATCAACAAGTTCTGCTTTCCGGGAAATGTCAGTTGCTTTGTTCAGTGCCATTTTACTCTTGTGGCTGTTACAATGAATATCAGTAAGATACTTTGTGCAGTAAATTCTCTAATCATTTGGACATCCTTGAACACGTAATTCAGGATTGTCATTTATTCTGCTGGAATTCAAAACTCCCTCTGGTCTTTTTATGGCAAATGTGAAAGAACGTCCTATATGCTTTATTGACACTTTAGTTGTCATGTCAATAAAGCATAGAAAAATATCAACACTTTTTCCTGATTCTTTTTCCGACATTTCTACATTTTTCTCAAGACTGTAGTGTGCCTATCCTAAGGAAAGTATACCATGTAAATTATCTGGCTGTGCGTTATGAACTGATTTGAAGCACAATCTTCATTCTTCTTTATAATCACTGTTAACTGAAAAGTTCAAATAGGAAAAACATGTAAGACGAAAAATAAATTTAATTTAGGACAGCCTTGGGACTATACAAGTATACGAAATGTTTCATTCTTTCTAAAAGTAAGAACACACTTAAACCTTGTTTAAATGCTCAATTTCATTCAACAGCTTACTTACAAGTAGAGACTAATGGGATCTTGCATAAGGTCATATTAAAAATCGGGATATCTTTCACAAGTGTAAGAAATTTCGTCTTTTCTCGAGTGGATCGTAGCGGAACGAGAGGAAAAGACGTAGAATTTCTTACACTAGTGAAAGATATACTGATCTTTAATTTTGATCTATGCAAGTACCTATTTCTTCCGTAACCAGAGGCTCCCAGGAGCCTGCATCGCTCATGTGGCTTTCAGTTGCCACAATCAAGGTAACATTGCAAGTTATACAGTTGATCTTCAGTTTCTCAAACTTTAGTAGCTCGAACACCACCAATATCTTCATTAAACATGTTAAAGTCTTATGATGTTTTACTTTATTTCTTTGTCTGGGCTTATTTGACAAAAAACCTTCTTGCTAAGGACCACTTTCGACACTAGATTAGAAGTCGAGATGTCATTTTGTAATAGCAGTCAACAAATAAGATCGGTTTGAAGTCGCAACATCAATATCTATTTGGAAACCAAATTTCATTGAAATCAGACAATGTTGAATTTTCCCGCCTTTTTTGGCGGCCTTTGTAAAAATGGCGGTCAACGAACGATTTTTAACATCAGTTTTGAAGTTGCGACATCAAGACCTATTTGGAAACCAAATGACATTGAAATCCGACAATGTTGAATTTTCCCGCCTTTTCTGGCGGCCATTTTGAAAATGGTGGTCAACTAATAATCTTCAACACCGGTTTTGAAGTAGCAACATCAATATCTATTTGGAAACCAAATTTCATTGAAATCGGACAATGCTGAATTTTCCCGCCTTTTTTGGTGGCTATTTTGAAAATGGTGGTCAAGGACCACAGCATGACACACATTTCATCAATTCAATTTACACTTAACTTTCATCTTCTATAGTTTTGGAAATAAAAGATGAAAAATACGAAAAGGTTAAAAATTCGGTGAAAAAGAGGCAATAATTCCTATAAGGGTTTATGGATTTTCTTCAAAATTTCAGGGTGGGTAGATCTTGATATGCTGAACATTTTTGCAATTTACCGTGACTTGACCTTTATCTGTTACATGTACACTTTTTGAAATAAAAAATAAAAAATGCAAAAGTTTTGAAAATTTTACGGAAAAGAGGCTATAACTCCGAGACGGGTTTTAAGATTTTCTTCAAAATTGCACAGTGGGTAGATCTCATCATGCTGATCATTTTCACCATGTCAGATTTTTGATATCTGTATCGGTTTTTGAGTTCTAAGCCAAAAACTGCAATTTACCCCTATGTTCTATTTTAGTAACGGTGGCCATGTTTTTTGAATTGCGGCCATGAAAACAACAGAAGGGGCAGTCGGAAACGACAGCTAATCCCCTCGGCTGTTTATTGAATGTTTGTCTAGTATTATAAGCACTCAAGCAAGTTGTACCATTCAGGATCGGGCTTGTTACTTAAATCTGAGCCAGTCATGCAAGAAATGTAGTGACCTTATTTCAATCAGGAGCCTCAAACCTAAAGCATATGCATATACTGATGAATGATTAATCTTCTGCAAGTTGTAGTATCTAAAATCTAGACTGTAACACAAACTTTATCCTAAAACACTCATGCATGAAATGTAGGTCAAACTGACCTAATTTTTATCTGGAGCTTTGTAACTTTACAAGACACCTCTACATACAAAATATTATTCCTCTATGAGTTGTAGTATCACAGATCTGGACTCTTACAAAAACTTAAACCTAAGTCACTCATGCATGAAATGTAGGTCAAAGTGACCTAATGTTTATCTGGAGCTTCCTAACTTTATACGATGCATCTACATAATAAATATTATTCCTCTACAATTTGTATTATCCCAGATCTGGACTCTTACAAAAACTTTTAACCCAAGTCAGTCATGCATGAAATGCAGGTCAAAGTGACCTAATTTTTATCTGGATCTTCGTTACTTTCCAAGACGCATCTACATACAAAATATTATTCCTCTACGAGCTGTAGTATTCCAGATCTGTACTCTTCCAGAAACTTTAACCTTAGTCACTTATCCATGAAATGTAGGTTAAGTGACCTAATTTTTACCTGGAGCTTTGTAACTTTCCTAGACTCATCTACATACAAAATATTATTCCTATATGAGTTGTAGTATCCCAGATCTGGACTCTTACAAAAACTTTAACCTACCCGGTAAGTTACTCATGCATGAAATGTAGGTCAAAGTAGGTTAAAGAGCTTCGTAACTTTACAAAACGCATCTACATACAAAATATTATTCTTCTACAACTTACAAGTTGTAGTATCCTAGATCTGGACTCTTACAAAAACTTTAACCTGAGTCACTCATGCATGAAATGCAGGTCAAACCCACCTATTCAATATATCAACCTCAGGTACTCTTCAAGATGTATCCATGGACAAAACATTGTCCATCTACGACTTGTTATTCAAAAGATATATGGTCTTAAGTTTAAAACGGACGGACGAACGGACGAACAGGTCAAATGCTATATCCTGGGCGAGGGGATAATAATAAATTTGAAATTGTATACCCTAGTGATGATTCACTTAAAGTTTGGTTGCATTTGGCCCAGTGGTTTCAGAGGAGAATATTTTTGGAAGTGAGCTAACGACAGACGGACGGACGACGGAGGGATGACAGACGCAAAGTGATGGCAAAAGCTCACCCTGGCATAGCAAGGTGAGCTAAAAAGCGAAAAAAAGTCTGGAAACCTTTACAGTTTGAACAACGTTGTCGCCATTTGAGTATTCTTTACATTGTGATGTCAGGTGTTTTATGACATTAAGTCATGGTTACGATTGTTGTATCACACCAATCAAAACGTCTGGTTGGTCATTTACCAATGTGAGATGAAGTCGCGTGCATCAATCTCACATGGGTCATCTCCCACTGTAATAAGCCACCATTTACAGAAGAAACAGTTATTATATTTTTTTTTTTTGTAATTGTTCTTTAATTACCTTATAACGCCAAAATTTGGTGGCGGCAGAAAGTGAGTAAATGTCAGTATCTATCATGTCTATAGTAGTTTATATTTTGCAGTAAATTGTTATTTTGCTTGTTTATGTTTTTGCTGCATTATTTATACAAGTAAACTTCTGTAAGAGGGACTCAATGTGGGTACAATGCATATGCAAAACAAAACTGGTACATGTTTGGTATGTGATGTGTATTCGGTAGAGAAAAGATCATTTGAAAACGGGGAAACGAGGCCAGGCCTACACTGAAAGTGCCTCTAAACATGGAAAAGCTACATCTTTTCAACTTGTTTTGTCAAATATTTCCCTGTTTGTGAACATGGTGAAAAGAGAAAGCTCCAAGGAACTGGGAAGATTTAAGTAAAGGAGGTCCTTAACCTTATATACATGTATACTCTGCATGCCCATTCACATAATGCAGTACGTAATTCACATACATTTACCTGTACGTAAAATTTCACAAACCAAAACGTGCACTACATTTTAGTATAGGATACAAAGTCATCATTTAATCTGTTTTTCCAGTCAAAATGTAATGTTTACATCAAAATTGAAAAGAAAAATAGAAGTTTCAGTGTGTCATGCAAAAAGAATATTAATTTACCCTGCCTAATTGAATAAACCCTTCCTAAATAGGTACTGGTATGCATACTTGTATGTACTCTCAAAAGAGCTGTACCGCCAAATTCAATTCAAAGCCCTACGGGTACATTACCCTGAACTTGCTTTACTGTACGAAGTATTGGGTATGTTGATACTAAAATGTTTGATTGTTATTATTCATCCAGATACTAGTATATTAGATTAAAACAAATTTTAAGTACAGTCAGGGACTAATATGACATTAGTTCCAGGTACAGTTCATGTTATGACATGTTGGGTGCATGTACAGTCGCTATGTCAGAAAAAAAAATTGACAAATAACAAAATATTATATTCCCCCTGTACTAGACCTTTCTGTCATAAAATAAAATAAATCAGTATGTTATCCTTCTAAATAATTCTACTCCTTTTCGTGTAAATCACACACCTCTATACAGTACTTCACAACTCTGTGTTTTTAATTTCTGTTTAAAGGTGGTTAAAAAACACCTTTATTTTAAAAAAAAAAACCATGGTGACCTTTCTCTTAAACAAAGTTGTTGTTTTTATATATTAAGGTTTTATATATAAATTTAATTTTATATAATTTTTAATTTTAACTGTTATAAATGCAAACGCCTTGTAATTATGGGGAAAAATCCAGTAAAAAAAAATAAACATTCTACATGCAAAATAGTGAAATCACCATTTTTTTACTTTTTGACCTGGTTTACGGACATTGACAGGTAAAACCATGAAAAGACAAATCTGCATGCAATAAGAAACCTACATAACAAATTTCATGAAAAAGTCCAGGGGTGCTATAAGTCTTCTTCCTTACAAAAAATGATAAAGGACAGAACTACAGACAAATGGAAAGACAGACTGTGAGACAAGTGATTACTATAGGGCACCCACATTTTGCGGGCCCTATAATGTAGTTCATAATGACTCATTACTGCAGGACTGCTCAGTACTATCCAAGAAAAGTCTACTGATGAAGTTTCATTGAAAAGCTATGTATAGTTCCAGAGATATAAACCTTAACAAAAAACTTGACCAGAGTCACCCAAGCCTAAAATGTAGCCAAAACGACCAGCAGAACTGATCAGTACTGATATGTACTGAAGGTTTTCATAAATAGGCTACGCTTAAGTTTCAGAAAAATGGACCTTAATGCAAAACTTAACCTTACAGATCAGACGTACGTACATACAGATCTAGAAGTGTAGATGGACAAGGGTTACACTGTATTCCCCTTCCACATTTGTGGGCGGAGCATAAAACATTCTATATGCAAAAATATGACAATACCAATTTCCGCTCCTGTTGGCCTCTAGTTTTCAATCAGACGAGGGTAGAACCTCTGTTTCAAAACAGATCTAAGTTTTTGTAGCCAGGTTTATTGTGTTAAAATTTCATGAAAATGACCTATTGCTCAGAAACATAAATAGTAGGTAATCAACAATTACAAAGTTCGCCTCATTGTGACACCTGGACACAGCAACCCAATTTTGCCATGTTGCTAACCAACCATCCTTGCAGGCCTAAAAGTAGACTTTGATGTCAGGTCGACAGTTGGCGATTGTTTGCAAATAAATGATCGCCAACTGATGTTTTGGTCGCCAGTCAAAAATGTTTGGTAGCCAGAAGTCTTTCAAAAGTATAAATGCAAATTGATTGATTAATAAGTTAAAGTTTCATGTCCAGTGGGCAATATTTCAGCTATATCAGGACAAAACAAGTTAATCAATTACAATCAAAATAAGTAAAAGAAAAAAATAAAGGTGAACGAGACAACTTGTTTCGATTGAAATTGGAAAAGGGGAGAAATGGATAGGGACAGTATATTAGGCCTTCTATACGACTCCCGATGTGCCCTTGAGATTAAAGCATTTTAAAGACTTTTAAAAAGTCATATCCACAGCGTCAGCATGATAACAGCTAACTCACAAACAGCATGATGATAACCATAGATCCATGTACGACACAACTATAATAAACTGCTGGACCAAGAGCGCATGATACGCCCATCCACTGTCAACTCTAACTTTATGGCATTGTTGGACCAAAACAAAATTTTGATTGAAAAAAAATCAAACAGAATATGTGCCTTACGCAATTTCGGCCCTTTTGACCCCTTATAGATCGGAAACCATAAAAGATACAAAAAATCGTTGGAATAATACTGAAAGCTTACAAAAAGAGGAATCTTTAGAAAAAAAATTCCATCAAAATCCAATGAAAAATAAAAATTTAGGTAATATGCATATTTGCAATTTTGGCCCCGTTTGGCCCCTTATATCTCAAAAACAAAACAAATTATCAAAAATCTAATAAAAGCGCACATGTTAATTTTTCATAAGGAATCCATTGAAAAAAAACTGCATCAAAATCCGACAAGAAATAAAAAAATAAAATTTTTGAGATTCCCCCCTTTTGGGCCCCATTTATCTCATGAACGGTACATGCGACATGAAATCCGTTGACATACTACTGATTGGAAATTTTCTCAGGAGCACACTGAAAGAAACCCCATCAAAATCTGATAAATAATAAAAATTCTACAGCCAAATACAAGAAAACGCCCGATTTTCCCCTTTTTTGGCCCCTTTTTAAAAACGGGAGGGGCCACGATGACCAAAACCACTCCAAGCCTTCCTTTTGTGCCAAGGAACATTGTGTTAAAATTTCATAAGGATTGATCAACTTGAACTTAAGTTATTGACAAAAAACAAAAGTGTCTACAGACAACAACGCTGACGACGACGACAACGACGACAACATCACCATACCATTATACAACCTCAAATTTTTTGCGGTCGTATAAAAATGAATGAAGTCCAAGGGCCATAACTGTCCATAAAAATCATTAAACAGGAACCATATTTAAACTTAATCCATAAACATACAATAAACTATATATCAAATCAACATATTCACATATTGTAAAGAAAAGGTGGAGAAACTGATGTTTTTCAAAAATTTACAAAGTCCAAGGGTCATAACTCTGTACAAAATCAACCAACCAGAACCAAATTCGAAATTGATCTGTATCTGACCTAGATATACTCATATACCAAATATCAAATCAATATGTCAAGCGGTTACAGAAAAAAACTCCGGAAACCTATATTTTTCAAAATTTCACTATATTTTTCAAAATTTCACTAAGTCCAAGGGCCATAACTCTGTCCAAAATCAACCGACTGGAACCAAATTCGAACGTGATCTGTATCTCACCTAGATATAGTCATATACCAAATGTGAAATCAATATGTCAAGCGGTTAAAGAAAAAAACTCCGGAAAACTATATTTTTCAAAATTTCACTAAGTCCAAGGACCATAACTCTGTACAAAATCAACCAACCAGAACCAAATTCGAACTTGATCTGCATTTCACCTAGATATAGTCATATACCATATATGAAATCAATATGTCAAGCGGTTACGGAAAAAATCTCCCGAAATCAAAAAGTTAACGGACGGACGAATGGACAGACAGATGGACGGAGGGTATACCATAATATGTCCTTCTTTAGACGGGCATATAAAAACTAATGAGAATCTGGTAATCAGTGTAATGATCCTGTCGTTGATGTTGATCTTGCTGGTTTTTACATCATCAATATGATTGCCTGGTTTCTGTGTTTTTCAAGTGTCTTGTTGAAAAATCATGCTGACTTCACTTTCTAAATTTAATTGCATGACATTATATTTGTCATCGATATTTGAAATAGTAAAAATCAATACCGAAAACGGTATAATACAATTTCTTCCAGTCGCCTACACATAAAGATATGGTGGCCCAAAAGGCGACTTGTTTTTATTTTTAGTTTCCAATCAGCATTTTAGGCGACCATTTCAGTCCACAAAATAGAGCCCTGCCTTGATGCATGCATATAAAAGTTAGATGATCTTACCATGTACAGAGACTGAGATCTGAACTCCGAAATAAACTTGAATGTAAGTTAAGTCGATAATGAGGAAATTGTAGGTCAAAGTGACCTAATGCTGCCTGGATGCTGACCTACCGCCAAAGATACATGCACATGCAAGGTTACATGATCCTACAATGTACAAGGTACAGTAACTTAGATCTGAACTCAAACTTAATTTTGAATGTACTAGTAAGTCGATCGTACGAAAAATACAGGTCAGAGTGACCTAATTTTTCCTGGATGCTGACCTTCTGCCAAAGATGCATGCACATGCAAGGTTAGATGATCCTACCTTGTACAGTTACTGACATATCAACTCGGACCTAAAATTAAATGAAAGCCA
Organism: Modiolus philippinarum; assembly: GCA_002080025.1. Taxonomy (NCBI): domain Eukaryota; kingdom Metazoa; phylum Mollusca; class Bivalvia; order Mytilida; family Modiolidae; genus Modiolus; species Modiolus philippinarum. The sequence continues at coordinate 8,329 of MJUU01031909.1, read as the reverse complement.
ATCAAGCGGAAAATATAGATCAAAAAGACCTTATTTTCTTGGAGGCTGTGAGATATTCCAAAAGCATATCTCTAAGCAAATTTTAATATATCTATGACCATACTCTTCAAAGTTACCAAGATATATACATAAACGTGGACACGATGTAGATGTAGACCCGGACGCGGGCGTTGAGGGTACTCCAAAAGTCCTCCTCAACTTTGTTGAGGCGAACTAAAAATGCCATTTGCAGTACCTTTAGGCCCCAATTTCAAGACAAGTAGAGAAAGGATGTCCATTTGAAATCCCAATCTTTATATTGTAGCAAAGAACAGTCACTGTGTTTAAAATTCATGGAAATTTGTTAACTGGAACAAAAGTTATTAAACGGAAGCCGTTTGGATGACAGACAGAGATACTCATATCATAATACATGTAATATGACTGCAAAAATTTTAGTGCTCATATGACAACCAAGGACAAACAACCCCTGCACAACAAAACTGATTTGTTTCATATCAAATTTTATCGGTAATTTTTATGAGTTTCCTTTCATCTCAAGCAGCAAATATTTTTTCAGTATTTGCTACTGACCGAATACGAAAAAATATTGGCAAAAAGTATCTTGGGCCACGCCTACTTTGTCATTCAGAACCAACAAGAGCTGTCGCCGAATGGCAGCCAAATATACCCCCCGCACATTGAACCCTGAATCGATATGGTAAGTGCAAATTTAAGTTGGTGTGGACACAACACAGGTGTGGACACATTACAAGTGTACATGTAGACACAATACAAGTATGGACATAATGATATAATCTTCAAGAAAGAACTTTTCACAAGAGTTCCAATGAAAATACTCTGTCAAAATCAGACAAATATAAAATTCACCCTCTTTTAGCCTATTTGACATTTTACACAAAAATCATAAGCATTAGAGAAATTTCATTACAACACTTTGAAAACAACTTTTCAAGAGGATGACAATGAAAAAAGTGTGTCTCTCCAACAGTTTGATTTTACAATATCTACGATTTAAATTATTTCTCTGAAAAAAAAAAAGAGATCATTGCAGAAGGAATCAACGAAAGAAAGTTACAGTCAAATTATCTCCCCTTCCTGGTTTCCAACAATAAGTATATTCCTTCATGCACATCTACATATAGTGTTCTTCTTTTGTGTAAAGTTTCATCAAAATCCTTCAATTGGTTTAAGAGGAGTTGCGCTTACCAGGTAACCCATACATAGGGAATCAACGAAATGTCAAAGTCAAATTATCTCCCCTTCCTGGTTTCCGAGAATAATCATATTGCTTCATGCACATCTCCTTATAGTGTCCTTCCTTTGTGTAAAGTTTCATCAAAATCCTTCAGGTGGTTTAAGAGGAGTTGCACTTACGAGGTAACCCATACATAGGGAATCAAGGAAAAGTCAAAGTCCGATTATCTCCCCTTCCTGGTTTCCGACAATAACTATATTACTTCATACACATCTCCTTATAGTGTCCTTCCTTTGTGTAAAGTTTCATCAAAATCCTTCATGTGGTTTAAGAGGAGTTGCGCTTACGAGGTAACCCATACATAAGGAATTTGATTAAGGTCTCACTATACAGTTTCGACGTCCCCATGCATTCCTATGTAAAATTGCCAAACTTTGCAGGTTCAGCCTGAACGTATAGGTGTAAAGTTTGCAATGAGGTGTATATTTTAGCGAAGCATGGATACCATAGATTTTATAAACAATGCAAAAAGGGTACGATGATCGTTGAATTTTTTCACAAAATAAGCTCGAACATAAACTGCTTTAAAAAGCACATGTTCACCTTCTGTCAAATTTCTGTCCACATGGCCGGCATGACACCGTCTCACTCATTTATTGATGCGATATCCCTACATACTGGTCAAAAATGCCAATTATATTTGAAAAGTACACTTTCTCAGCTTCAATTTAAGCAGTCACATGTACTCTTTCCAAGTAGAATAAATATCTATCACTTACACTGTATTTGATTCCAATTTAACTTTCTGATAGAACTATTTAGCTAAGGGGCCAATTGACCCGGAAGTGTATGTTGAGACCCAATGAAAAGTCAAAGTCGAATTATCTCCCCTTCCATGTTATGGACAATAATTATATTCCTTCATGCACATCTCCATATAATGTCCTTCCTTTGTGTAAAGTTTAATCAAAATCCTTCATGTGGTTTAAGAGGAGTTGTGCTTACGAGGTAACCCATACAAAGGGAATCAATGAAAAGTCAAAGTCGAATTATCTCCCCTTCTGGATTTCGGACAATAATTATATTCCTTCATGCACATCTCCATATAATGTCCTTCCTTTGTGTAAAGTTTCATCAAAATCCTTCATGTGGTTTAAGAGGAGTTGTGCTTACAAGAAGTGTGGACAGACGGACGGACAGACGGACGGACAGACAGACAGACAGGGTGATTCCTATATACCCCCCCAAACTTTGTTTGCGGGGGGTATAATGAAACAAAGAAATATAAATCTTACAGACACTCTTACCTGATCGTACAAATTCTTTTACTAATCGATACTAGTCAATTTCGTGATTTGTTGAAAATTAACATTCATTTTCTAAAATTTGTTCTATTAAATGATTTAGTTAATTACTGATAAAAAGAATAATAGAAGTTTTATTTTGATACAAGAAATATTGGCTCAAATTATGGACTCTCCCACATGGGGCTCGTCCATTATTGATCGCCAATATTTCTTGTATCAAAATTAACAAAACTTCCATTATTCTATATTTACTTGACCTTCCTTTAGACATAAATATTTATAAGAGGCTATTAATTATTATAAAATGCCAAAATTTCAAATTATTTTGTCAAGGCTAACTAATAGTTCATTGAAAGGTGGATGGACTGAGCATTTATAAAAACTAATGCCTCTATGGCCTTGTGGTGAGGATGTACATGTAATATGAAGAACATACTCTTTCCTTTCGTAAAATATTTTATAGACCAGCCAGCACTTTACCAAAAGTTTACTTAACTAAAATTTTGAGCTGACCCTTAAGGTAGATCGGTAGTCTTCCACCATTTTGAATTTGTTATTTATGCTGTTGTGGTATTATCTGCTTTTTAAATATGCAAATAGTTTTATTTGTAATAAATCAATCAATATAATATTCATAATACAATATGCAAAGGACCTACATGGAGTTGAATTTACATGTCTTTATCTAATAAGACGAGGCATGGTAACTTGATAATTAAATAAANTGGAACATGAATATGTGAAAAGTTTAACGGACGGACGGACGGACGGACGGACGGACGACGGACGACGGACGCCAAGTGATGGCAATAGCTCACACTGACCCTTCGGGTCAGGTGAGCTAAAAAGGGAGATCATCTGATAAAAATATTTGACATAGATATCACTATGAAAATTCACATTTTATAAATCTTATGGAAAAAAAAGTCGGTGACCCCCATTTCTTTATATTTTGTGAAAGTATGTTCAAAGGGCTAACACATGAATAAAGTAGAAAAAAAAACGATGGAATAGTTTTTAGGAAATCAATAATATACCTGTTTTTCCCTATATATTCATTAGAAATATTTGATTATTTTGATATCAGTTATTTTAAAAACAAGCACGGTGACCCCCCTTTTTTATTTTTTTATTTCAATGCTAATATAATAAGTAAACTTTCCTGAGAACATAAAGAAAATCTATGGGAAAAAATTTTGGACTACCCATCTACCTTAATAATTAAACTCACAGAATAAGTTTAATTGTAGTTATTTTCCTCTTAATCCACTTCACCATCTTCTACTGATCCTTCATCAAGGTCTTCATCTTGTTCATATTTATTGAATTCAGGAGTTAGTTGTTCTGTTCGTGAAAGATACATCACACGATGCTTGAACTTCTCAAATTTGTCCCCACAGTGTTTTCTAAATTCACAGCTATCCTTTAACTTTTCAATATGACGATCCTGCAGTTTAGATTCAAACAAGGCGTGGTTTATTGTTAACCATAGCTGAATAACTGATGTTATCTTTATTTTTCTTTCAAACTCACTCCAGAGCTGAATAGGGTTGCCATGGTTACGTAGGAAAACATCATGCTCAAAATCATACATGTATATGTCAAATTCATTCAGCGTAATTGAAATTGTTGGAACTAATGATAGCAAAGGTGTATTCATGTGTGGATTTTGAGAAGAAATGTTTGCCTTGTACAGAGCAAATGTTATAGCCTGGGCCACACTTTGCTTAACAGTTTCTGGACACCTTAGTAAATTGCATTGATCACATTCCATTTCCTCATTGCTGATAGAACTCCAATTGTCTGACTTAGGAATTAAAATACTTGATTCATGAATTTCGTCTGGAAATAAAACCATATCAAGTTTACCATACCACATTTCTTTGTAACCTGAAAAAACAGCAAAGTGTATACATTATAATTACAAAGCAGGTCAAAAACTGTCTTTGTCTAAATTGTTCCACAGTTCATACGCTTTTATACAAACTAGAGGCTCAAGTAAGACTGTATCGCTCAAAAACTGTCTAAAATGTTCCACAATGAGCAACCTTTAATTCAAGCTAGAGGCTCAAGTAAGCCTGAATCGCTCATCAGACATAAATTATTCTGTTTATGAATGTTTGCATGTTCAATACAACTTATTAATAAAACCTTAACATTTAAACAAACAGGAAGTGGGCATGGGAGATATTCCAAACTCTGTTACACAGTATAGCTCCCCATATTGATACTCCATGCCACATTGCAGAAGGCTTTAATACATGGTTAGCGAGAAAAATGAGACATAATTTTTTTGGAATGCCAACTGGGAACATATTCTATGTTGAGCCATCAAACAGGATGTAGGCATGCAAGAGATCACAGACTCTGTTACATGGTATAGTCCCCATACTTATACTCCATGCCAAATTGCAGAAGGCTGGCATTTGTGGTTCCTGAGAAAAATGTGACAGAAATTTTCAAGACACAAAATATATTCTAAGTTCCTTAAAACATGAAGTTGGCATGCTAGAACTCTATTACACGATAAACGTTCTCATACTGATACTCCATGCCAAATTGCAGAAGGCTGGCATATGTGGTTCCTGAGATAAATGTGACAGAAATTTGTGTGACGCCGCCGACGACGATGGACGCAAGACCCTATATGTTGCCACTGCGTGAACGCAGGCGACACAATAAAAGCAACATGCCCATTCTGAATATATTTCCACTGAATGTACATCCACAGATGCCAATTGACTTGGATCAGGATAAAAGGTCTGGTAACCAGACATAGGTAATTTGGAAAGTTGACCCATCAAGTTCAATCCATACTATGTTTGCTTTATAATTTAGAAAACAATTTCTCCTAAGGACCAGGATTAGTCCCTATTGGCCAAGCAGTTTCATAAGAGTAGATTTTGAAAGCACCCCAAAACGGTGTGTCAGACGCGTTCGAAGTATGACTATTTCTACTACTAATAACTAAGCTTCTTTATGAACTTTTGAGTTCATCCACTTTCTTCAATTTTTTGCTAAAAAAATGATAATTGGTTAACAACATGAACAACAAGAAACATTCTCAAAACTGCTAAATTCAGGTGGGACAATGAAATTTCGAAATTAAGTGCTTTGTGGGGAATGACTATATACCCTAGTATACATGAACTTACCAATAGATGTATTTCCAAATCTGATTTCGTCTTTACAAGTTGAAACTGGACATGGACACTCTCCATGCAACAAGTTACCATGGTTACCATGACTAAGAATATAACCTCCATTTGGTACTAGTCTGGACAACAAGTGGTTGGCAATAATAGCATTTTGAAAAGATTCTCTTCTCAATTCAGTTGTGGGTCTCCTTGGAATGTTTCTTAGATCCAGAGATTTCTCATGTATTCCTGTAAACATGGTAAAAGAATCACAAATATAAATTTGCACATTAGTCATGACAGTACCTGTCCCAATACATTGATTTGTATATTTTCCTTTTGCCATAACATTCACCAAGGAATCTAAAACAGTTTTCAAGATATTTACCAGTATGCATGTACAGTCTAATCAGAGACATAAAGTAACTAGATACAATTGAGATAAAAGCCACTCTGTCCATTTGTTTTATTTGGATCTAAGTTCAGATCCTTTAAAATGGTAAGATCAGTTCTGCAGCAGACCCAGACATCTACTGTTGAAAAAGAGGATACAGTCAGGACGGACATTTTTATGAATCGGCTGCTTGGAATTAATTCGCAGATTAATCTTTCTTTATTCAAATACTTATAACCCATTTGGGTTGTAGTACATCACATTTATAAGAACAACACATAAAAGAATTAATGTTTACAACATAAAACAGTTATTTGTCTCCTCTCCTCAGTTCCAATGACTGTTGTAAAAAAGAAACGACTGTTTTAATTTGTTCATAGTATAATAGTCAACTTGTTTAACTTATTCAGGGAATTAAAATTTAGCTGAGTTCTCATATAATATTCTAAAAGTTGCTTTCTACAAGATTGCACTACATGAAAATATTTGTGTATAGACTCAAATGGGTTGTAAATATGACAGGTCATATTTGCAATATATCTATACATATACGGGCATGGTTATAAATATTGGTGATATACATTTTAATGCAATACCATCGCAAATGTTTGTAAAAAATGGTTATATATTTATTACCATTTACGTTCAGTGTAAATCATTGGAAATAACCGTCAATAATTTGGAAATATTTGTTAACATTTATGTGCGTAAATATTGTAGATTTCCATAAATATTTACTACCATTAACAAACATCATTGAGACCGCAATGCCCGACATATTTATGACGGTCCTAAATGACAGCAAATGTTGGACAGGCATTTACAATGTTTGCACACCCTTTGAAATGCCCTACAAACAATGCTCGATTGTTGAATAATATACAACCATAATGTCAAATGTTGGTAAATATTCTGTATGTGTTTCATTATTTCCAAGTCATTAACAAACATCATTGAGACCGCAATGCCCGACATATTTACGACAATCTTAAACGACAGCAAATGTTGGACAAGTATTCACAATGTTTACAAACCATGCTCGGTTGTTTAATAATATAAATGTTGGTAAATATTCTGTATTTTATTCATTATTTCCAAGTCATTAACAAACATCATTGAGACCGCAATGCCCGACATATTTACGACGGTCCTAAACGACAGCAAATGTTGGACGAGTATTTACAATGTTTGCACACCCTTTTAAATGCCCTACAAACCATGCTGAATAGTTTAATAATATAAATCGATATAGTCAAATGTTGGTAAATATTTTATATTTATTTCATTATTTTCAAGTCGTTACCAAACATCAGTGAGACCGTACTGCCCGACATATTTATAACGGTCCTAAATGACAGCAAATGTTGGTCAAATATTTGCAGGTGTTTCCTGTTGTCCCTTTTATTTCATTTGCAAACCATTTCAAATGTCCCACAAACCATGCTCAATTGTTTTAATGTACACCGATGTTATTAAATGTTGGTATATATTCTGTGTTTCGTCCGTTATAAAAAAAAACACCAAACAAACAAAAAAAAAAGAAAAAAAACAAAAATAAAAAACCATAAAGGCCACAATGCTCTACACGGTTTCCAATTAGGTAAGAAAATCTCCCTCTATTTTCGGAATATTTAACACATTTAATTTCATTTGTTCCTTCGAAAGGATTTGTCGTTGTTTTATAAACATCAACCAAAACTAAACCAAGCCCTTAAAAGTGGACACAAATAACAAATGTAGTAACAAATTGACACAACCATTCAGTACAAAGTAGGTGTTCATGTATAACATAATTCACTAGTGTACAAGAAAAAAACTGCCCTGTTTAGATATGCAATCTGTACACCATTAAATGTCGAAAAAGTTCAGATCGTAACAGAAAACGACAGTGCTTCAAAACAATGGTATGAAGGGACGTCTTTAACTGTTGGAGACATAATAAAAGTAACTATAGTATTGAAGACACTTCACATTATTTGAAGGAAGATTGTCTCGTGTTTACAATAGCACCAATAAAACCAAATTTCTACATGAGAACCGACAATGGGAAGGGCAAACAAATGAACGATCAAAAAAGCTATTTTAGAGGGTAGTAATTGGATTTCATGTGTTTTGTTTAATCTTGAAAATGCAAAAGACAAATTCTCGTCGTAGTTTGAAATAGCTATCAGAATTCCGAATGTACTAAAGATCTATGTACTATAAAATAATTAAATAGACGATCCACACCATTAAGAAACAAGATAGAATATTACGATTTGAATGAATCTATTAAACTATTGATGTATGTTGT
>MJUU01031907.1:0-16637 GCA_002080025.1 Modiolus philippinarum | reverse complement strand
GCTAATGAACAAACTTTAAAGCAATCTAGGTGTTCGATTGAAAGAAATTAACTAAATACGTCCTATAAATTCAGTAGAAATATTTGATACTTCTAATATAAGTAAATTTAATAACAAGCACGATTACCCCTTTTAAATTTCTTTATTTCAAAGTCAACACAATTACGATTCTTTTCGAGAAAATAAGAAAAATCTATAGACATAAATTTGAAGTACCAATCTACTTTAAGAATAATATGTTGTTCGAAATAAAAGAAGTAATTTTTGGAACAACAACTTCAATAAAAAAAAATGTAAGTTTCTTGGACTTTTTGAAAAGGGATTTTTCCACATTGAACCGTTTTTCACTCTCAATATATGTGAACTGATTGACTTTGTATACTTAATATTGATATAATTTCTGTATCAAAATATGAATATCGTGTCAGTAATAATATATGTGTTGCCACTGCACTATCTAACCTATTATTTACTTCCAATATAATTACAGTGCCAACAAAACACTAATGCAAAGATATGAATCGATTTAGGAGTTCGTCAAAATAGTCATTTAAGGTAGCACAACAGTCTTCTGAAGAAAATTTTCGGTTTCTGACTTTGAAAACCTGTAACTTTGTTATTAATAAAGATACAATGACAAACCAGGTATCAAATTAAAGGAAAATGAACAAATTTGCTCCAAATGCTCATTTCAAGAGTATCCCTTTTAAGTATCAATGTCTTATTTACCATATTTGGCAAATATTTGAGTTTTTGAAGTAATATTTTTAAAATGAAAATAACTTTTTACATCTTTACAGGTAGCTGAATTCTGTTTGCTTTATCTAAGAGATCCATTACAATACAACAAAACCGTGTCTCAGATTTTTGATACAAGGTCTGGTTTAAAATTAAATTAATTTTAAATTTTGAAAATGCAAAATTTCTTAGAGTTTAAACTTAAATTTCATTTACTATCAAACCAGATCCTATATCAAAAATCTGAGACACTGTTTTGTTGTATTTTAATGGATCTTTCAGATAAAGCAAACAGAATTCAGCTACCTGTAAAGATGAAAAGGTTATTTTCATTTTAAAAATATTACTTCAAAAACTCAACTTTTTGCCAAATATGGTAAATTAGACATTGATACTTAAAACGAATACTCTTGAAATGAGCATTAAGAGCAAATTTGATCATTTTCCTTTAATTTGATACCTGGTTTGTCATTGTATCTTTATTAATAATAAAGTTACAGGCTTTCAAAGTCAGGGACCGAAAATTTTCTTCAGAAGACTGTTGTGCTACCTTAAATAACTTCCCATATTTTGTAAAATAGCTGGCTTTGTGACAAAATAACGACATGTTTACAATAGGTCCTTCCCAAAAAACCAGACACCCAATAATGAAGCAAAATTAAACTTTTCCTGTCTAAATTCAGGGTTCTGTGGGTTAGCCGAATTTACTCATTCCAGATTAGTAGTCTCCTTAGGCTGTTCTTACGTAATAGAAGCTTTAAGGATGTTGAGGATAATATTCGTCTGAAATTTCAGTTTACTAATGTGGTTAATATAGAGACTCAAGAATCTGAGCAGCTTCAAAACAGAATCCCGTACTTAGCCCTGTACTCTAGAATTAACCTCAGCACAGAATATTCCTTACTTAGCCTGGTACTCGAGGACTTTATTGCATACAGGAAAACTACTTGTACTATGATTTATTATATACTATATATTAATTCTAAAAAGCAGCATGCTCCCTTTTTGAGATATGAAAATACTCTTCAGGTCGATACACTACAGTGTTAAGTCATAACCGATAGTGTCAAATCGGTTAAGAAGTAAAATCTAGATTAATTTTTCAATTTATATTTTGGATCCCGACACGTCAGTTCTTTAATGATGTCATGAGGACTGCCATAAAATTTCTGAAGGTAACAAAGACTGAACAAGTTCACGACTCAGCAGCATTTGGGGCAGTGTTGTGCACTTTTTAGAAAATCACTGTATAAACTACAAGCTGGACTACAACGAACAACTGTTAAATGTTTAAAATTTATCCGTACGATGAAGTGGTAGGTACATTTGTATATTGCTATTAGAAAAGGAAATTTCCCAATTAGGAATTATTCAAAGTAAAATTCTAACGTTAATTTACATTTTAATTTTCATTACTGTACAACAAAAGATCTAAGTACGAAGCTAAAGTAGGTTGAAGTCACTTTAATTTTAAGCTTTTTCATATATGTGGTGTAAATAAAAAAAAAGAAGGGAAACGGGGAATGTGTCAAAGGGACAACGACCTAAAGGGGAGAAATAAGAACTCAAAGCCACCATAACATCTTCAATGAAAGGTGAGGAAACCCCACACCGAAATGGCAGGTTGGAGTCGGTCCCTAAATAAAGAGTAATCAAGCTCAGCCAAATAAATATATGTTTTCCTTGAATATTTTTTTATTTTTTAAGAGAAAGTACATCTTCCACGTAGAGAAAGTTATTATAAAAGAACCGGGCTACTGTATCCATAGAAAAGCATAATCACGCTCGTTTTTTGTGTGTAATCAACTCTTTTAATTTAATTATTTAACTACCTAGAAGCATATTATATTTCGAGACACCTTTTGACATAATTTTCCTTGATTTGCATTGGCCTGAATGAGACTTGCGTGACGAATAAGTTTAGCTGATTTCCGTTTTAATCTAATTTAGGTATATATTTTATACGTTTCCATTATTTTTCTTATGTATACCTTTAATCAGCATTAAACCATGGAAAGGAAGTAAAGGTAATAGTTTTGTATACACTTTTATGTCTGTTTTGTTTATGGGTTCCGATATTGTGGATGTTTTTTAAACATTAAATATATGATATTACAATGAATCTGTTGTTGGGGTAAATGAACTTAAATTCTATTGATTTTGAATCCAATACTGCCATGGAAGAAGGTTGAACATCTTTTCTTGATCATGTATTCTATGCGTGTTTTATTTGTTAAATTTTTGTTAAATATAATCAATTTCTTAAAATTCAGAAACTTTCCTCCGTTCCATACAATCTATATAAATGTCGAGTCAATGATCAGCACGGTCCATAACTCTCGTCCTGTGACCCCGAGATAAAAATGATAACTTAAAATATATCAAACACGATATCCGTTGACCAAAGTATAACTTTCGATTTTTTGTTTGAAATGTTATATATTTTTAACAGATATATATCATGATAAAGAGGGGTATTTGCAAAAAATACAAGTCAAGGGCTGTAAAGTTTCCCGAGCTTGAAAGGCCAGGGATACTAAGACCCAAAACTTGTATTTTTTGGCAAATACTCCGACTTTCCTGAAATATCTGTAAAATTACACCGAATGTCTCTTTCATCAATTGACCCTATGACAAATATAACCGCAAGCGGCTCAGTTGAGGGGTATTTGCCAAAATTATCACGGCTATTAACCAATCAGAATACAGCTTACTTATATAAGGTGTAATTATGGACCGACCATTTAACCTGAAGGGGGGGGGGTTATGGTTTTTTTCTGGACAAAAAAATTATTCATTTTTTTCACGTGTATCAACAAAATATTTTTTTTCAAAATTAACATTATTTTTTGGTGGCAGGAAGTCTCCTTCAGAAAATTGTTTTTCATCATTTTGGCAGCCAAAATATTTTTTTCACATAAAATCGGCTCCAAAATATTTCTTTTAGAAAAAAAACATAGCCCCCCCCCCTTTTTTTCAAGTTAAATGGTCGGTCCCTTATGTTAAAATCATAACTTCCCGGTACAGATTTTATTGAAATTTTACATTGATTCAGACATCTAGCGCAGCAATATTCCGTGAGTGCAAATTTCAGTGACTTGATATTGGAACATTTTGGTGTATTTGCTGTACAACTATTATTATTATTGCTAAAAATGTTATGTTATTCTTTGTAAATCGCATTTTCTACATTTGTTTACCTCTATATTGCCTTGTTGCTTTTTGTATTCATAATTTTTTTTCGAATTCTGTCAGTAGATGGTTCCGAAGATAAGCAGAATTCAGTGAAAACTTCAATACGCTCGCAAATTTTGACTAAATGATTTTCTCTTCAGTTTTATCAGGTGCAAATTATTACAAAAATGTTAAATGTAATTTTTTTTAGCAAACACACGTTACCGTCATGTGGGAAAATGTCAACATAGTTTTTTGTGTGAATATAAAATCAATATAAACAATTTAGTGTAAACTTTACAGGCATTTCTTTATTGGTCTCATGAATTTTTATGTCAATGAAATTTGTGCCCAGCTTGACAGGTCGATGAATTAGATATTCGATGGACATTAGGACGTACCTTTTTACGAGTTCTTGCTTGTGCCTCTATTCTTCTATCTACTTTTTCCCCTGGTATAGTGCTTGACCATAATTTTTTAATTATTATTGAATAAGCAATCGTCATCATGAGCACAGGAAAGAAATAAAGTATTACAGACACGGACACATAATACGCTGTTCTTGATGGCATTGTTATTATGGTTATATTTCCGAACAGCTCCTGTGATGCTGGCCACGTGTCGTCACACCACTGTTCCGTATGATTCGCCCAAATTCGTACATTAAGTTGTCTAGTAATAAGTGTAGGTGATGCTATCCCAGCTGAACATATCCAAATAAATATAAGAGAATATCTAGCACGTCTCGTTGTCATATGTGCTTTTAAGGCAAAAACTATTCCAAAGAATCTATCGTATGCTATCAATGTCAGCGACTGTACACTAGCCACCAGAGACAATACTGCAATTATATAAAAATATCAACAATCAATGTCAGCAAATGTACACTAGAAACCAGAGACAATACTCCAATTACATAAAATATCAACATTCAACTGAGAAACCATAGTGTAGAACTAATAACAATTATATTATGTACGTATTATAACTTTAATAAAGGATATATTTTCCCCACAAGATGTCAAAAACCAATTTTTGTGTGACTATATCATTCATTTTTCGTACAAATGTTATGATTTAAACTAATCGAATTTGCAATACATAATTTTTTTTTCTATTTTGGTCCAGATAATTATTCAGTGAATTTGATTTTCAGGTTCAGATTCATTCAAAATTGTTGAATACCCTCGGGTTTATTCATGCAAATAGTTCATTCTTTTGTATATGGATATAATCAGCATCAGAATCCTAACATTATCAAAACTGATTATGTTGAGGCACAAGCGTCCATTAGGCCCTCAATTATAGATAAATATTGTTAGACGTTCGATCAATTATGGTCTAAGCTACGGAAATAGGACAAAATAAAGTATGAACTATTTCAAAAGAATTCCATATAAATATTTCAATCATCCATGAAATCTTCATTTACCCAAATCAATCCATCTGTCAATTGACAAGTTCTCACAGGACTTCTTATGGTTTTATAGACGTTCGCACGTTTGGTGATGAATGAAAAATATTTGTTTTCCAATACTATTATCAACTTTCCCACTTTGTGGAGAAGCTCAGTTGGAACTCGGCTAAGATAAAAACGACAGAAGGGACATTTTGTATTAGCTTTCATTATTTAAATCAAAACCAAAACCTGACTTGGTACAGTTAATTTAGTTATGGCCACGTTATAAAAATAACCAAAAATCTTGTAATTATTAATAAAGAGTAACATTTATCCACAATCTTGTTTAATTTTAAGTAGAATTAAATTTGGCTAAATATTTTAATGATTTCGAATGTATCGGGAAAATGATAGAAGTGGCAAATTGATTTCGAATGTATCGGGAAAATGATAGAAGTGGCAAATTGATTTCGAATGTATCGGGAAAATGATAGAAGTGGCAAATGGTTGAAGTGGGATTAGCCAGAATAAATAAAACCCCAAATCATGGAATAAAACGGCAATACAAAATAAATGTAAAACGACAAAGATAAAGTACAGGCAGTGTGACCCCCCCCCTAAAAAAAGCAAACCAAAAAAACATTGAAGTTAGAGAAAAAGGTGAAAGTATGTTTTAGGGGACCTTAGCTAGGTATTTGATCCCATGTGCTAAAACATTTGAAATCATTTCAAGCATTCTCGGTTAGGCTATTTTTCCCGTTCTTACGTTACGTGACCTTGACAGTAAAGCCGTTAAACCACTTTTTGGAGTTTTTATTTGACCATATTCCAAATCCATTTACTACAGAAACAGCAGTATGCCTACAAATAGATCACTGACATACATGTATGTAATATAAGCTAGACTGTCCTTTTGGGTTGAAAATTAAACTCTTGGTATATTTTTTGGCGTGTTACATAAAACAGAAAAGATATACGTATTTCTTATTTTTTAAAATCAAACACATATATCGACGAGATATTCTGAACAAATCCGTTAAATTGGCTTTGGATTCCAGTGACCTGAAGACTTTACATATATACTGGCCTCTCACTGATACTGCCGATGTCTGCTGAAATACATGAAGACTCTTTACCAAACCCTTCGGGAAGTTTTGAGTTTGATTTTTCTTCCGTAGTGCGACAGTGTTTTACCAGCAGACTAGATTCCTTGAGCTAGCCGGCAGTTTAGCGGCGAGCACTCTTTGACCCTTCTTTCAAAATTACGTTTTGTCTTATGCTTTTTCTGTTCCAAGATAGTGGTCATTGAGTTAGTAGTCTACCTGTATTGGGTTTTATTCGCGTGTTTATGATACTATAGGGAAACGGGATAGAGAAAGGGGAGGTTTGGGTACCCATAAACCGGTTTAACCCTACCACTGGCTTTTGCTGGTGCCGGTACCAAGTCCGGCTATCCCGAGTTCCTATCGTTATTTATGTTTGTCTCTTGTTTTCATTATTGTTTTTCTGGTGCAGTTTGCTTGTAAATTGTGGCATGTGATTGTAGTTCCTTGCCATTGTAGGTGTTTGCTGTTTTCCTGTTTTTGTACATATATTCCACTAACTTTTAGATATCGTTGTTATTTAGTAGTTTTTCACTTGGTCAGACATATTGCTGGCAGGACAAATAGTTGGATGAAAATGAAATACATTGACAAACACCAGACACATTATAATTAATCATTTTGAGGATTAGAATAAAAATTCTACAAAGTTAATACCATTTTTCTTCATGTTTTTTTTTAAACTATTTTGTATACATAATCATCGATCATTTTGTATCGGTATCGTTTTATCAATCTTCTTCATGACGTGATTACAATAGGAAATCGTATTTACAGAAGTATTTTTTAAACCAAACTGTCTCCGGTTTTTATAGGCTTCCATTATTCTCAGCATTACAGTGTTATTATGTAAATAAACCAGAGATCAGACAATCAAATAACTTAACTAAAGTTGATATATCATGAACGTGTAAACGAACTGTCGATCTTGTCTGCAAATGTAACATATTCCTTCACTATAAGTTGTGATAATTTTACTTAGGGACATAATTTTAACATTTGTATGCTTAACTATAAAATTTTATGTCGGACGCCAACCATATTATATATATTTTTTTTCTTGTGAATATTCTTGGGGTAATAATACGACACAACAGGGAACGACATATGCATGTAAATACTAAAATTATAGTTTTGTGAATGTGCTTTGTATAACGAATAATTTTATAGAAATATGAGGAGTTTTAAAAATCAAAATTAATACATTTGTTTTGGAATTCAAAACGTATGGCGTTACTTTTTTAATATTTATGACATGAAATGTGCTTTGAATCAGCAAAATAAAATTTTTAGGACTTCCTTGATACATATTTTACGAAAGGATATGGAGTAAATGAACATGAGAACATAACAAATATGTTTACTCCAACTGAAATAATTTTTATGAGCTGTATGGCCATTTCGGAAATTTATTCCTCATCAGCAACATAGGAAATCCATAATTCCAAAAATGGTTAAATAACTAAATACCGAAGTACTGTGAATTTACTTTCTGCATATGCGCATTTCGACAACTTATGTCTCATCAGTGCATTGTCCTAAGCTATATTTGATATTGCTGATTATTCGGATTTGTTCGGTTTCAGACAAAACTACGATGGAGGGAGTTAAACCATAGGTTTTATAATTTCCATAAATAGATACTAGTAATAGTTATTGAACTTAGTGTACACATGAGATATAATCTCATGTACAAGTACATCTAAGAAAAATAAATAGTACACATCTCCAACATCGGGGAATTGTTTTACCAACTCCTGTATTAAACATTTTACAAAAAAGCCCTTTTGCTCACAAATAGGCTACTTCAACAAGATTATATTACCCAAAACTTGAAGTCATCCCTCCAGAATTTTTACGGTCTTCATCACCATCTTGTGGACAGCTAATGGGATATCTGTTTCCCAGATGACAACCGTTTCTTTCCCTTTAAAGCTTAATTGTTGTTTCCTCTAACAGATTTGACTTTACTACCAGATTTGACATGTTCAACATGGCGGGTGTCCTTTAAGAAGCAAGAGATGCTTACTCTACTGGTGCACCTGATCTCACAAATGGT
This sequence comes from Modiolus philippinarum, assembly GCA_002080025.1. Taxonomy (NCBI): domain Eukaryota; kingdom Metazoa; phylum Mollusca; class Bivalvia; order Mytilida; family Modiolidae; genus Modiolus; species Modiolus philippinarum. Next base: position 8,164 of record MJUU01031907.1, on the reverse strand, counting down.
TTTTTATTGGGTCAGTGTTGCTCATCTTTGTGTATGTGTGTGTCTACATTTTTCTTCTCTGTGCCGTACCCATGTTGTTTCTGTGTTGTTTTCGATGTTGTCATTGTCCTCGGATTATTCGTTTTGATAGACGGTTCGGTTCTCACTTACTTTAGGAAGCTGTAATTGTTGCATATATTAGAATTAATAAAATACTTCAAGTCTAATTTCCAAATCCTATTATTTTGTAAAATTTTATATTAAATTGAACATTTCTGTGTATCATTATTTATGAATTTATATTATAACACATGTTTACAACAAAAATCAGATCGAAGAATTATTTATAGGCGATATTGAAGGTAGTGATTGTATGAAAAAATTGCAACCAAAAAAGTCATCGAAATGATTTAATCGTTGATCTTATTTAAACAAAGTTTTGTGGTTTCATTAGCTGCATTTGGCGTTATTTTGATGGCTTTAAGTTCTTTGTTTCCTTTCACCTCTTTAATATGTTTTAATTTTAAACGAGGTTTTTGGAAATTTGCATACATTTACATACACAAAAGTCACGTTCTTGTCATTCATACTAAATATTGATGGAAAATGCTTCGTAACCAGGTAAGTTATTTAATTACAACTCCAAATGTAATTGTAATGTTCATTTTCATTGGTCAACGTCATGAATAGCAAACGGAAATATTTTTTTCGATATTTAGGTTTGCCCATTAATCCGCTCCGCAAAAATATAGTGCAGCAAATAAATACGTCGTCAACGTGGATCATGTATTTTTTAACGAATAAAATTGGAATTATAAGGATAAAACACCAATTTTTAGGAAATTGTGTATGTATAAACTCCGGCAGCTCACTACAAACTTAACATAAAGTCCTTAGACAATTTCCTAAAAATCAGTGTTTAATCCTATATTAAGAAAATCAATGAAAAAATATACTTTTCTGGTACCTCCCACTTTATACTTTTCATAAAATAGTGAAATTACCAACGAATCGGCAACATATTTTTCCCAGAGAGGGTTGAATGTTTTCTTTTCACCTATTATAATACTTTGAATAAATAAAAGATGACAACATAATAAAAAACACAGATTGCAACAAATTTTGTGGTAAAATAAAAATGTGCAATTAAATAAGGTAATTATTTACAAAGGGTTAATATCAGATATGGAATAAATGTACATTAGGACAATCAAATGAAAATAAAGACCGAACAATAGCAACAAGCTAGCATAGGGAAAAAACTACAAATAACTAAATACCGAAGTAACTGTAAATTTATTTTCTGCATATGTGCATTTCGACAACTTATATCTCTTCAGTGCAGATAAAATCTACACGTTTGGAAGATGTTAAAAACTGATAGAGAACAAATGATCAATATTATCTAAATGTAAAGCCAAATTCAGCTAAGGACAGAGATTTGCAATAGGGAGATACTCATTAGTTTTCAACAAAATTTACAAAAAAATAGATATTGCAAGGTATCAAATAAAATCGGCTATCGGGTCACCGAAATACATGTACTGACTACTAGGCTGGTGAATACCCTCGGGGACTAACAGTCCACAAACAGAGGCAGTGGTTAAAAATAAGTTAATACCGAAGTTATTGTGAATTTATTTTCTGTATATGCGCATTTCAAAATGATCAAAGGACAAAATATATATAAAAAATCAAAGCCAGCAAGGAAAAATCAAAAACAAGGAAAAAAGCAGGATTGGTAAGAGAAATAAAATGTCATGCAATCGTCATGCCACGACAACAAATAAGATTTTTTTTGTTGTTCTTACAATATTTTCTTTTTATTTTTCAGTTAAACTCAAATTCCAAGGAAACGAAGTACATAGAAAACCTAATCACCAACAAAGTCAACGCCTACAATTCAGTTAAAGATGTCAGTCGGGTGGGCAGCTACATTATATAGGATCCCACTTACAAAACGGAGGGACAGAATTGATCAGCGTATCACCCTCGATTTTACAAAATCTGGACCAGACCCACTCTTCACTCAGTTCGAGGAATTGCAACTGGCAGACCAGATAAAATACATGTCAAATATGGAATATGGGTACACAAGATCTCAGATTTTAGAGCTTGCTAGTGATTTCGCTGTTCATGTAAGCAAACGGAAAAGATTTCAACCTCTCAGTCGTTTCTGGTACAGTAAAATAATGTCACGATGGCCAGCAAGAACTTCATCTTACTAAACCATGATCTCGTTCTACCATCATTCAGCAAAATGTGCAGAAACAGTACAATCTTATTATACAGAATTGGAACACATATTTGACAAATACAACTTGAAACAATCTCCACAGTCTATATATAATATTGATGAAAAAGGCATTTGTACTGAACACAAACCACCTAATATAATCTCCAGTAAAGATACCTGCTCACGATCTGTTACATCTCCAAGGGGCAAAACTTCAACCTATAATAAGATGTTGCAATGCAATTGGTCAACAGTTTTTGCGAGCTAGCGTAAATTGGACCACTTAATTGTAGGTGCTACACCGGGTACAGATTTCGATGTTACAGAATTGGGCTGGTATAATACAGAAGTATTTGAAAACTACAATATACATCACTTCTCTAAATTTGTTCAGGCGAAAGAAGATGAATACATATGTAATTTGTGATGGTCACTCAAGTCATGTTACACTTTCTCTGATTGAAAGGGCCAAAGAAAACCATATCATACTATTCCTGCTTCCACCTCACTGTTCACATATTTTACATTCTTAAGACTTTGGACCAATTGAAAAAATTTACAACAAAGAATGTTCAACTTACCCTAGAAATCATCCAGGGCAAACCATAACCGCCTTCAAGTATGTAAAATTTCTTGCAAAGCTTACTCTATTGCACTGTCTCCTGAAAACCTAAGAGCACCTTTCCAGAGATCTGGTATTAATCCATTTGACAGAATTGTTGTTCAAGAATAAAAGTTAAAACCTCAAATTATTTATCCAAAATCTACATCTGCGAATCAACCAAAATGAGATCAACAACCCAACAGTTGCAAATGAAATGCAAGAATCGTTGTCAGCAATTGAGGAGATAATATCAGTACATCTAATTCACAAAATTTACTGAGCCACTTTACACAGCTAACCATTTATTCCTCAGTCAGAAAACAACTATGCTTAGCCTTTCTTTGATTTAAAACAGTTACCTATTTGTGAATCAAAATATGAAATATGAACAAAGAAAATCTAAAAACCAAAGTCAGTAGTTTGATTGGAGGCCGTGCAATAACAGAGGATGACATGCATGAAAAGATTAGGGACTATAAGAACAATGCAAGTCTCAGTCATAAGGGAACACAAGAAAAATATAAAATCAGTAATAAAGAAAATGATAAACTTGATAATGGAAATTGTAAAGGTTCAAAGAAATCAAAAGGAAAATCTGTGAAAAAAAAGGAAAGAAAAATCAAAAACATTTCTTTTTCTTATTTCTAAAAGCATTCACATATACAATGTATTCCACTGACTGTTAGATATCGTTTTTATTCAGTAGTTTTTTCATTTGTTCAGACATATTGCTGGTATGAAAAATAGTTGGATGAAATTTAAATATTTTGTCAAACATCAGACACATTAGCCAGTGATAGTTTATCATATTTATGATATAAATAAAAATTCTACATATTTTATACCGTTTATTCTCCGCATATTTTGGAAGCCTTTGTATACATAATCATCGATCATTTGGTATAAGTATCATTTTATCAATAGTCTTCATAAGCTTGTCATTTTGACGTGATTACAACAGGAAATCGCATTAAATAGGTAAATATATATACAGAAAAACCAAAGTAGACGTCTTCTTATTTTTATTTTCAAACCAACTTGTCTCCGGTTCTTAAAGACTTTCATTATTGTCTGTATCAGAATTAACGGGATATTGAGATTTTATCTTCTGTAATTATGTAAATAAACCACAGATCAGACTTATTTGCAATCAAAAACTTAATAAAAGTTGATTAATCGTGAACGTTTAAACGAACTGTCGATCTTGTCTGCAAATGTAACACGTTTTTTCACTGTAACATTGTGATAATTTTATTCGGGGAACATAATTTTATCATTTGTTTGCTTTACTATGGTACATTATGTGAAAAACCAACTAGAATGCATGTAAATAAAAATCTATTTTGTAAATATTCCTACGTAATAAGATATATATACAATAGGCGAACAGCACTAATATTGTATAGTTTTATGGGTGCTCTTTATGTATCGGGTATCTTTATAAAAGTAATATGATATCAGGTGCAACCTATGAACGGGCATCAAGAACATAATGCCATGTTTCATAAGTTTCGTATTTGCCCTACTTATATTGTCCAAGTCTCATGCAGTAAGAAAACTTCGGAAAATTACGTTATAGACAATTTCATTCGTCGTTTATGCGTACGAAGATGACCTGTCAAATATCACTAAAGTAGTTGGTATTCCAAAAGTTGCATCATTTACTTCATTTTCTGTTTACTTTTTACTTTCATTTTTTTCTGTTTTCCTACTTATTCTACAATAACAGCTTAAAATTAAGTTCTTACATGCTTAGAAAAAACATGTTCTATTTGGCATAATTATGTAATATAGCCGAAAAATAACATACCCAGTCTGATGTTGCCATATCAGCCTGCTTCGTTCTGAGAAAGCCATATCAGCCCAGGTATGATGATAACTCCTTATAAGAAGTACATGTATATAATAAACAGATTAAGATATTTTCCATTTCAGAATGTAATCATCCCACGACCCACATCAGCCTTCGGCTGACGCCTCGGTCAGATCTGGGAGTCTCGGAATATTAACCTAGCTGATATTAAAAGGCCATGTATTAATATACTAGTATATTTATACGAAACGATGGAAAAATTAGGCAGATTTTTGCGAGCAGTGTAGCAATAGAAACAACTTCTCTATTATATAGGATATTCATGCCCTTTTCATTCAAAATGGTAACAAGCAAAATTAATATAGTGTTTGTAGAATCAAAATAATGTAAGCTATTCTGGCAATGCCTGTTTTATCTTCATGACGTCATCTTTCATTTAAAAGGCTTTTTTCAGGAGATTGTCATGGTTCCCATTGTTGCCTATTTTAGGATTTATATAAGACTTTTAATCCAATGGACCATTTTCATATTTATTTCTTATCCCGACCTTGGCTCCGTTTTTATATCTTTTTCAACAAAGGGAAGTAACCTACTGACCCGACAGTCAGGTTTACGGTTCCATTGTAATAAGGGACAGCAGTAAATTTCGAATCCATAGATATCAATCATTGGAGTAGGGGTAATATCTTGATTGTCATTAAATAAATAACAAAATACCGAGGTTACTGTAATTATTTCAAGATATTCGGGTACTTACTACAGTGAAATCCGTGACAGTTGCCAGAGAAAATATTTACTGGCCGCCCTTTCCCTAATGAGACCGCAAACCAGAATGTCGGTTGTCTGCGAGTAACGTTCCTTCGAAAAACATGCACAATAACAGTCATATGAAAATCGTCTTTTATTAGCTATTAAAAATATGATAGTGAACTGTGTATCATTGTGTATAAAATCGGCAAAATTGAATCTAATTGCGAAATGAATCAGCTAGTACCTAAAAAGTATCGAAATAATTTGATCATTGGTATGGTCTGTACTGAACAGTCATGAGTTGTCAAAATAACTATCTTACTAACTAATATGAGGTAAAAGTAAGGTACATGTATTTATTTGTTTGACAAGATGACGCTTTAATTTTCTCAACTTGATTTATTCCTGGTCTATGAAATATTCATTTTCCACATAAATAGTTGGAGATGTTTACTCCATCAACTCACTCGGTTTCACTCATTTTTTTTAAGTTAGAACGACTATTTTTAGTGTTGAAAAAACTATGCTTCCTCGTATTTTTTACATTTTGGTATCATGGGGTAATAAACAAATAAAGGGATATGGAGTAAATGTACATGGGACAAAATCCCTATAAATACGTGGTAAGATTAAGCAAATGGAACAACGCTTTGATTGTTGTTCTTCATCTTGAAGTCACTATGAGACCTTCAACAAAGAGCAAACGCTCTTACCTCACAGTAAGTTCAAGACGGCCCCTAGCACCGGTTTAAGCGGAATTCACTTGCTGAATGTCGAACAACGCCAAATCCATCCCCTTTATTCCATTATTTTTGATGGATGTGGGGTTGTCAACAAGCATAACATAATAAGTCCAGTCATGTGTCACCGAGATTTCACGATAAAACTGCAATTAGATAATGTTACCCACCAAAATATGACTTCTGCGGAGTGAGTAATATATTTTTATTGTAATAAATGTTAATTTATCAGGAAGCTCCAAAATTGACGAGACTTACGGCTTTACGATTTGTTTTGTTAAATTGATTGATTGATTGACATGGGGTTAACGTCACTTTTTGCAGTATTTCAGCTATTTCGTGACGGCCAGTTTTAGTGGTGGAGGAGGCAGGAGTGCCCGGAGAGAACCACCGACCTTGGGCAGGTAACCGACATACCTTAATACTAACTATTGTAAGTCGAGTTCTTTGTTATGTACAAAGTGGGGCGCGAAGTCATACCGCAGTGGTGATTGACTACAATGGTTTGTTAAGTATCCACTCGGCCATCCAGGCCCCTAGTTTTGTAGATTTTTGTTACTTAATTATCTCAATAATTGTATCCTGTCTTTTTTTTATCTACTTAAAATATGGTTCAAATCATGCAACAATGGAAACCATTTTGAGTAGCTATGTGTAATTATCCTAATACATTAACGAGGTAACAACAGTGCTTTATCTGAAAAAAAAATTATATCATAATTTGTTTTGAGAACAAAGACGACTATAAATTAACCATGCAAGGATATGGAGTAAATGCACATAAGACAATGTTTCCACAAATACATGGTAAAAACAAGTAATTGTAACAATGTAAAATTATTGTAGTTCTTCATCTTGAAGTCACTATGAGACCTTCAACTATTAGCTTTGCTCATTACCCCATAATAAGTTCACGACGGCCCTAGCACCGGTTTCAGTTTAAATCATCACTTAATGTCAAGCAACGCTACATCCATGGTCTTCATTACCCATGAATGCGGGATTTTCAATAAACTTAAACCTAACGGACAAAGTGTTCTTACAGCTACTGTCATCCGTTGTCCGACAAATAGTCTCAGAGGAAACAATCACAACTTAGGGTAATCATCGAGTCAATTGCAATACAACTTGGCATAATAAAAGTGTGAGATGTAGGTACTATAAACAGAAGGGGCAGAATTGCATTCGAAAACCACAAAAAATATAATGCCAAAATTTGAAAGCATGAAAGTGTATCCATATGAGATATTCTCTCAAGAACAAGTTCACCATAACTGGAATATATATTACGTATATATTCCTCGTACAAAATGCAGCCGTATGGGGATTTCAGAACCCCACTTCTATGGAAGACATTTTGTTTCAAAATATTATCACGAAAAAATTGGAATAAACAGCATTTATTTAAAACGGTGATAGGATGCATCATGACCAAAGTTGAGACAACACGTTCTAAATTTTGATATTTACTATCAGAAAATTATTAAACGCTTACTTTTATCCGTACTCACTTGGAACGTAATTTATAAACAAGAAACAAAGACATTGAGCCGTCTACAAATATGGATATATTTTTCCTTAGATTGAAAATTTTCTGAAGGAAAGAAAAACAATTTAATTGTTTCCTTCCGAAACACTCAAATTGCACAGTGGGATATTTGTTCGAGGCGGCGCTGCATTTTACACTGCAATTATGACACGAGACAGGAAATCAATAGTTAAAATACATCTCAATATCATTGGAGAGCTAAATTTTCTTCATCAGGGAATGTCAATTTACGTAAGGAGTAAAATCAGCTAACTTTGATTGCTCTAAAACAATACATTTCGATTGCAGTACAACACAAAATGCGTTTCTTTTTACTGTATTGAGTCTGTGTATGTTTCGTTTTCTCTTGGGCAACAAAAGCAATTGAAACTGTCAAATTCGGGAAACAGATTCTTTTTTATTAAATTTTAGCTTTGCAGACAAATAAATCACAGTGACAATGAGAAACATTTCCAAATGAAAATTTATTTTCCGATACATATTTTAATAGAAT
>MJUU01031905.1:0-30572 GCA_002080025.1 Modiolus philippinarum | reverse complement strand
AAGTGGTAGGTTGTAAAGTGGTGACTAATACCCAATCACCCCTAACAACAAGACCCCAAAGTGGTAGGTTGTAAAGTGGTAACTAACACCAAATTACCCCTAACAACAAGACCCCAAAGTGGTAGGTTGTAAAGTGGTAAATAACACCCAATCACCCCTAACAACAAGACCCCAAAGTGGTAGGTTGTAAAGTGGTAACTAACACCCAATCACCCCTAACAACAAGACCCCAAAGTGGTAGGTTGTAAAGTGGTGACTAACACCCAATAACCCCTAACAACAAGACCCCAAAGTGGTAGGTTGTAAAGTGGTGACTAACACCCAATCACCCCTAACAACAGACCCCAAAGTGGTAGGTTGTAAAGTGGTGACTAACACCCAATCACCCCTAACAACAAGACCCCAAAGTGGTAGGTTGTAAAGTGGTAACTAACACCCAATCACCCCTAACAACAAGACCCACAAGTGGTAGGATGTAAAGTGGTGACTAACACCCAATCACCCCTAACAACAAGACCCCAAAGTGGTAGGTTGTAAAGTGGTGACTAACACCCAATCACCCCTAACAACAAGACCCCAAAGTGGTAGGTTGTAAAGTGGTGACTAACATCCAATCACCCCTAACAACAAGACCCCAAAGTGGTAGGTTGTAAAGTGGTAACTAACACCCAATCACCCCTAACAACAAGACCCCAAAGTGGTTGGTTGTTAGGTGGTCACTAACACCCAATCACCCCTAACAACAAGACCCCAAAGTGGTAGGTTGTAAAGTGGTGACTAACACCCAATCACCGCTAACAACAAGACCCACAAGTGGTCGGTCTGTTTCTATTTCATTTCATTTAACAACTTCATCACATGGGTTCCAAGAATACATACCTCTTAAACATTGGATGCTTTTTAATACTAAATCAATATACCCAGTTGACCATACTAAAGAGAGAATCACTTTCGGAAATCTAGCTAACCAACACAATGCCAAGGACATCAGCTTTTAGGTAGCTAGAGTCCCCATGTTTAACAATCAATACCTTTCCCAATATTCATAATATTTTCTCTAAACATTCCTGAAGTATTTCCTTACCTGATAACTTCCTTCGGAATAACAGATAAAATGTTGAGTAAAAGGGAGTACATATAAGTTCAAGCATGATAATACTTAAAATTTCGTTAAGATGTTAATTGCTTGTAATGTTTAAAGTTATAGCTATAATAATAAGAGAAAGGATAAAAATTGATTCTAAATGAATAGACGGTAGAATAGATAAATAGTTGGTAGTCTACCCCATAAATCGGTAGGGTTGGCAGGTATATATATATATGGCAAATCTTCTATAAAATTCAAAGACTAATAATTTTTTTAATTTTTGTTAATTATATGGTACAAAATGTAATTCTGAGCACTAAGGATTAAAAAAAACAAGTGTAGACTCAGACAAGTCTCGCCAGAATATAAACATTATCATTTACACATGATGAACCTAATACAAAAGGTCAAGATAATTAATGGCTGATTCAACTTTAAGATAAACCTTTAACTGCTGAGAAATGGACATCAATGTAAAAATTTAACAAAGTCAATGGAGCATGAAATTAAGGTCAAGGTTACCTGACAAGTTGTCAGACTGGCATATAACCATTAATATGTAACAATAATATGGAGAGTCTAGCTTTTTTAATTGCTGAGAAATAGACATAAATGTAAAAATAATAACAAAGTCACTGAACCATGAAATTGAGGTCAAGGTAACATGACAGGTGTCAGACTGGCATGTACTCATTAAGATGAAGCATTACACCAAATATGGTATCTCTATACATTACAATGGCTCAGAAATTAACTTGGAATGTAAAACTATGTCGCAATATTTACAAAGTCACTGAACCGTACAAATGAGGTCAATGTCACTTGACAAGTGGCAGACTGGCATGCATCAATACACTAAATATAAGAGATCTATGCATGACAAATACAGAGAAAAGGACTTGAATGTGAAACTATGTTGCAATTTTCATGGAGTCATTGAACCATGAAGACAAGGTCAAGGTCATCTGAAACATGTGATGCTGGAAAGCACATAACCTAAGGTATCTGTGGACTAAAGATGATCTGTGTATGTATTACAGTTAAAAAGTTATTTTAAGGTTTTAGAAAAAGATTACAACGCTGCCAGAAAGCAATGCCTATGTCTCGCTTTCAGCGACTTTCGTCGCTGGCGAGACAAAAATGGTTTCCAATTTTCATAAACACTGATAAATTTCCTGACTCTCATAGCCACTTGCTTTTGGGAATTCTATATAGCAACCATACTTTTTGAATATGGGTTTAACAAAATTTCCTCAAACTCTCAAAGACAGGGAATTTTTGGAATTCAACTATACAGTTTAAATAATTAGAGATAGGTTGAATTGCAATTTTTTTATTCCAATTTCAGTGAATTTCCTGAAACTCTCAAACATAGGGATACTTTTTTTGGCATTCTACATAAAAACCATACTTTATGAATATATTCTATTGAAATCAGTCATTTTCAATAATTGAAGTGCAAAAAAATTTGATTCCAAATTTTGGTAAATTTGCTAAAAATTTTTACTCTTCACATTGAATAATCAATGAAGTGGTTGATGTAAAAAGTGAAGAGTCAAAAATTGAGTTTATGAGTCAATAAACTGGAAATAAGTTATAGCCATTCCTAATAATTTAATAAAATACTGTTTAATTACTCAAAAATGGAATTGTTTTGCTGAAATTCACTTTGTGACGTTACATAAACAACATTTGGTTTATTGCAAATATACCTAAACCTTTTAACCAATCAGAAAATATCTTGCATTCAAAATTAAATTATTTTCCCTTGCAGGAAATGCTTGATGAAAAGTTAAGGTGGGTTTACACAATCCGATTTTCCAACCGATTTTTAATTCGACATCCGATTTTGGGGTTTACACAATCCGATTTTCCAAATGATTTTTCATTCGACATTCGATTTTGAGGTTTACACGATACGATTTTTGTCGAAAGCAGGACTACAGGTAAAAATCCAATGGAAATCAGCTGGAAAATCAGATCGTGTAAACCCACCTTCTTTGTATTAACTAAAAGTTAAACAAGAAGTATTAGTGCTTAATATTCCGACAGGACTGAAAATGCATTACAAAATATGGCATATGACTACACAGCTTTGTGTTCAAATTTGTCAGTACCCAGGAAGTGGAATCCTAAAATGTATCCCAAATAGAGATTGTGACAATATATCAAGATTAGAATTGCAGAGAAAAACTAAACAAGTAATAATTCTATCATGTCTAGAGTGTTCTCATTTGATGGAAGTAGTATCCTAAAATGTCTGAAAATGTAGCCTACAATATGGCATACAAAGATTGCAGCATTTATCGTAGAGAAAAATCTTAATGAAAATTGTGACAGACACAGGTATAACAGTATACCCCTTCTCCTTTGGACCTGGGGTATAATAAAGTTTTTTATATTCCTGGTCCTAGGAATCAGAACATAAACATAAATGTCTATAGATTAAACTGTTCGGATGACTTAACAAATATTAAACCAATTCAACATTCTGGCTTGAATATTTACCGATATATTCCTTATGAATACACTATTTTCATGTACATAGAGAAAATTCTGTCCTTTAGGATCATCACCCAACACCAAAGATCTTCCCCTTTCTGTGACTGGTAACGCTGGGAATATACGGACTGTAAACAAAGAGCATTTATCAATATTAATATACAATAACTATCTATGCAATAATGCTTATAATAAGGGCATTGTCATTATGCCTTGACGATATTAAAGGGACAGTGATATCGCTTGTATCATAGATAATGCCAGAGTCGCATAAGAAGGCATCATTGATGTTGAAGACATTACCACTATACTGCATCCTGTCAAGATATCGTGACACTGCCTTGTATATAATCAAATACCATTTTTATTTCATTGACAAATAACCAAACTGCTGTAATACTTTCTTTAGATGATGGATTTTGCATCCTGCTAACTCAACTTAAACCACTACATGCATGTCTTTTATATTCAATAAAAACTCTAATATTGATCTCCTAAAACTAACTGCCAAATTTATAAATGAATGTTTCAAGTTAAGGAAAAGCTAAAGCCTGCTTGGCATTTCTCAATTCAAAATTGTAATTATCTGAAACTATATTTATATTGTTATTGCTCCCCTTAGGGTCGTTGTCTCTTTGACACATTCCCCGTTTCCCTTCTTTTTCTTATAGGAGGATTTAAATCCTTCTTATGCTGTTGCTTTCCTCAGAAAAAACCCCGGGTATGAATATGAACTTTGAGATCAAAAATCAACTTTTTGCAACCAAATTCATTGAGAATTTCTTCTTAAACATTTTTGTTAACACCATAAGAAATATAACATGATTGTAAGGTTTAAGCATAATTAAAATAAAATTGTCAAGGGAATATTTTGAGCAGTTGATGGGGTGTCACATGACAAGTTAGTTATAAGTAACTTCACATATTAACGTATTTGTAGAAATAATAATCAATTAACTGTGACCTGAATATTTGTAATGTTTCTGAATTAAATTAATAAAATCTGAAAAAATAATTCAGAACATTCATGTATCTGATTAATTAATAAATATAATAAATTGAGGATTTAAAATTCTTACTAATTTAGTAAGCATACTTTACACATAGTACTAATTAGTTTAAGAACTGATTCAAAATGATAACTTGTATGGCTCTTGTATCGATACTGAAAAAATATATGAAATTGGCAAATAAATATTACTGTTTTAAGTACCCTCTAAAAGACAAAGGATAAACAATTATTCATGTATTCATTGGTGGATAAAGAGAGGAGTTCTGGGTTGGAAACCTCCCATTTTTCTCGATTTAAAAAAAAAATTTAGTGCAGAATTAAGGCAACAGCGAGGTGGGCATAACCGGCTGTGGCTGCTCTCTATGTCTTAGTATTTACCTTGGTAGGTTGAGGTCAGTGTTAAGGTTATTTGTAAAGGTAGGGTTCGTGCAACTTATGTGTAATCCATCAACGCAGCGGAGAAAGTACAAAGAAAAGCTGCAAGGTACATCATGAATGATTAAAACCAGACTAAAAGTGTATCATCTATGCTTGAAGACTCTACAAGAAAGGTGAACAAGACTCCTAGCCATCATGATGTTTTGTATTGTAAATAACCTTGTCAATATACACCCAGCCCAGATCCTACATCAGACTGGTGCAACGACAAGAGGTCTAGTGTTCTCAATCAGTATGTTAACCTGCAATGACGCCATGCCCTTTCTGACAGTGCTTAGCGATGCCTTGCCCTTTTTGTTCCGTACTTCATGACGCCATGCCCTTCAAAACTTCAAATTTACTTTCCTGTATGCTTCTTTTTATTACAGTGAATATAGATTATTTCTTTTCAGGGTTTTTTATTGTTGTTTTAAATAATCATAGGTAATAATTTGATGTCAGTTTATAGCCTCTGGCAACATTACAAGTTCAGTGTAGCAACAGTTGAAATCCAAATAAAAATATGCTACACAGAGTCATGAATTTGTGGATGCTGACTCCCTGGAAACATTCAAGGGGGGCATCAAGCTCAGGTTCTGCTGAGCTCCCCTGTTGTTTTTAACCTGTAAATAGAAGCCTTCCTCTGTACACCATTGGCTTTATTAAGTTTTTCTAGTGTGCAAATATGTCCCAGGGCCATGCACAGTACCAATGTAGATATAGATGTGCAAGATTATTTGTCCTGTAAATAATGAGTAGTCACTAGGCATGTTGATATAACACCATGTATAAGCATTCTTTCTGCTATTTCCTAGCTTAGGCCAGACTTTTTTTATTAATTGATTTACGAGATTTTTTTCAAAAAGATGGAGTCGGGGGGACAAATAAAAATAAAAATAAAACTCCTAAATATGACCAGTCGACAGAAAAATAAAAATAAAACTATAAACAAGGTATTTTTTTTTATTTTTGAAGAATAGTCAAAATGCTGTGCATAACATAATCATATTGTATTTTGATACCCCCTTCAAGACTTTGTGTGCAATGCTGACCCCTCAATGAATATTTAGTTGACAAAAAATAGCAAACAAGAGCCAGGCCCAAGTTGTTGTGGAACCGTAGCTCTCATATTCACTGTGCTGATTTTTTATAATATAGCTGTGGATGTTCCATAAGAGCTACAGTTCCACAGCTAAGGAGTGTGATGAATTAACTAGAGGCTCTCAAGAGCCTGTATCGCTCACCTGGCTTTCAGATGCCACAATCATGGTAACATTGTAAGTTCTACAGTTGATCTTCAGTCTCAAACTTAAGTACCTCAAACACCACCAATATCTTGAACAGTATTTAAAGTCTGATCATGTTTTACTACATTTCTATGTTGGGCTTTTTTGACAAAAAACATTCTTGCTAAGGACCACTTTTGACACCAGTTTTGAAATCAAGATGTCATTTTGTAAGGCGGCCATCCAACAATTTTCAACATCAGTTTTGAAGTCGCAACATCAATATCTATTTGGACAAAAAAAATTCATTGAAATAGGACAATGTTGAAGTTTCTCGCCTGTTTTGGTGGCCATTTTGAAAATGGCAGTCAACAAATAATTTTTAACATTAGTTTTAAAGTTGCGTGATCAATACCTATTTAGAAACCAAATTTCATTGAAATCAGACAATATTGAATTTTCCCGCCTTTTAAGCGGCCATTTTGAAAATGGCGGTCAACAATTTTCAACACAAGTTTTGAAATCGCAATATCAATATCTATTTGGAAACCAAACTTCATTGAAATCGGATAATGTTGAATTTTCCCGCCTTTTTGGCGGCCATTTTGAAAATGGCGGTCCGCAAACAATTTTTAACATCAGTTTTGAAGATGCAACATCAAAACCTATTTGGAAACCAAATTTCATTAAAATTGGACAATGTTGAATTTTCCCGCCTTTTGTGGCGGCCATTTTAAAATGGGGGTCAAAGAACAATTTTCAACACAGGTTTTGAAGTCGCAATATCAATATATATTTGGAAACCAAATTTCATTGAAATGGACAATGTTGAATTTTCCCGCCTTTTTTGGCGGCCATTTTGAAATTGGCAGTCAACAAACAAGTCTTAACATCAGTTTTGAAGATGCAACATCAAAACCTATTTGGAAACCAAACTTCATTAAAATCAGACCCTGTTGAATTTTCCCGCCTTTTTAGCGGCCATTTTGAAAATGCCGGTCAACGAACAATTCTTAACATCAGTTTTGAAGTCGCAACATCAATACCTATTTGGAAACCAAATTTTATTGAAATCGGACAATGTTGAATTTTCCCGCCTTTTTTGGCGGCCATTTTGAAAATGGCAGTCCGCAAACAATTTTTAACATCAGTTTTGAAGATGCAACATCTAAACCTATTTGGAAACCAAGTTTCATTAAAATCGGACAATGTTGAATTTTCCCGCCTTTAGTGGCGGCCATTTTAAAATGGCGGTCAACAGACAATTTTCAACACATGTTTTGAAATCGCAATATCAATATCTATTTGGAAACCAAATTTCATTGAAATCTGACAATGTTGCATTTTCCCGCCTTTTTTGGCAGCCATTTTGAAAATCACCATGGCATAGCCATGCAGGTCAGCTGTTTGGTTAATCAGGCATTGAAGCTTAAATGCACTGACATGTAAACATCATGGACATTCAATCTAAAGTAAATGAAACAATATACAGTATATACAATTATTATTAAATAGTGAAATAAGTATAGTGTATGAAAGTATTTTTGCAAAAAAATGTAAAAATTTGTACAAAAAAACTTTTTTGCTCTTGATTCTGTAACAAAAAATTATTTCTAATAAAGTGATAGCAGGGAATTTCTCTAAAATTTAAAGGAGAAAAGTAAACCAAAGAAGATTTGAAAGCAGAATTTAAAGGGAAATAACCCATAACCATATGGCATTGATTTTTTTTTTTTTTGTGAAAAAGGTCAATAACTACAACACAGCAGGCCTCTACAATAACTTTTTTTCAAACTTGTCTCTTCGGACAAGTACCTCTGAAGATTTACTTGTCCAAATGGAATTATCACTTGTCCGAAATATTTGACTGAATATCCAAAAAAGAGTAAATGATACATAGTAACATACTGACAAAGGCTTTTGTAGTTTAAAATAAAAAGAGCACATTAAACTGAAGACAAAACAAGTAGAAAATTTTCTAGTTGTACCTGGGTACTCTGAAGTAGATCAGTATGCAAGTATGTACATATTTTTTGAAAATCTGGTATTTCACATTAATAGACACTAGACATTACTGAAAAAGTTGGTTTATGAAAAGACTTGTCAGACTTGATTGGGTTAACAAATATTCTTTGAAATATACAAAAGTAACAAAAAATGCTAGAATGGGGATTTATACATGTTTAATGGGGACTTGTCTATAGATATTTCTTCATTCAGTCTTCCTGTTACACAGATTTCATCAATAAGATCATGACATGAACTTTGCAGAACATGTTATTTTCATGATTATGAACTTATACTATTTTCTCTTGCATTGAATTTCTTAAATAAATTGAAAACAAAATCTTGTAAATGTGCCTGATCGTTTCAAGTAATATCAAATTGTTCCATCGATGTCAATAATATGTACTGGTATGAGTACGTTTCTTTATTCAAATTTCGTTTCGCTTAAGAATCCGTATTTCTATTTCGTTTCGTCTAACGATCGGTATTATCAAAATGGCGGACACGGGTGAAAACGTAAATGTTTACGTTGAAATCGGTCAATATATTCGTTCTTCGTTTAATAGTTCATCATAAAAAAATGTTTTTAGAGGAATCTAAATTAATTTTCTCATTACGCATCGTTGTAGCGGATTTGAAATCCTAGTTTGACAAAAATTTTAACTTGTCCCGACGGAAAAGTGACTTCTGAATTTCACTTGTCCGACAGACGTATCCACTTGTCCCGGGCAATCGGACAAACGGTATTGTCGAGGCCTGCACAGGCAGTTGGATTTTCTTCAAAATTTCAGAGTATGTAGATCTTGATATGCTGACAATTTTTCAAATTTACACTTCACCTCTATCTGTTACAGTTTTTGAAATAAAAAATAAACAAGGACTATTGTGACCAAGTTAGGTTCAAATTGGCCCAGCGGTTTCAGAGGACTTGATTTTTTAATGCATTTCCCATAGAGTTTAATGTAATCTATGGTCCCCGCTGGCGACCATCTTGGATTAGGTGCGGACATGTCAGACACAATTTTGAATGGGGTCCACCCAAGGACTATTGTGACCAAGTTTGGTTGCAATTGGCCAAGCGGTTTCAGAGAAGTTAATTTTTTAATGCATTTCCCATAGGGTCCAATGTTAATCTATGGTCCTCGCTGGCGGCCATCTTGGATTAGGTGCAGACATGTCGGACACAAATTTTTAATGTGGTCCACCCATGGACTATTGTGACCAAGTTTGGTTGCAATTGGCCCAGCCATTTCAAAGGACTTGATTTTTTAATGTATTTCCCATAGGGTCCAATGTTAATCTATGGTCCCAGCTGGCGGCCATCTTGGATTAGGTGCGGACATGTCGGACACAATTTTTAATGTGGTCCACCCAAGGACTATTGTGACCAAGTTTGAATGCAATTGGCCCAGCGGTGTCAGAGGAGTTGATCTTTAGTCAAACAATGTATAAAATAGCAAAAATTTGACAATAAAGGGCAACAACTTCAACATGGGTATTCAGATTTGCTTCAAATTTTTCAGAGGGATAGATCTTGGTATGCTGAACATTTTTGCAATTTCAACTTGACTTCTATCTGTTATAGTTTTCCTAATAAAAAATTAAAAATATTAAAATTCTGAAAATTTTACGGAAAAAGGGCAATAACTCTAACATGGGTTTTCGGATTTTCTTCAAAATTGCAGGGCAGGTAGATCTTGCCATGCTGATCATTTTAACCTCCATGTCAGATTTTTGATATCTGTAACGGTTTTCGAGTTATTTGCAAAAAACAGCAATTTACCCCCATGTTCTATTTTTAGTAACAGCGGCCATGTTGTTTGGTCTTCGGACTAATCGAACACAATTTTGAAACTGCATACCCTGGTGATGATTCAGGCCAAGTTTGCTAAAAATTGGCTCAGTGGTTTAAGAGGAGAAGATTTTTGAAAAAGTTAACGACGGACGACGATGACGGACGCCAAGTGATGGCAATAGCTAACATGGCCTTTCAGGCCAGGTGAGCTAAAAATGGGGCGCTATGATTAATGAAGGGAAAAAAGCCCGAATGCATTTGGCAAATAAAAGACTTTTTTTACAAAGTTGTCGCAACTTTTTATGGTAAAATATCGAGGTAATTGTGTATGTCAAAACTGCTCAAACTATAACTTATCTCATCAACAAAAAGTATGTCTGTGATCAGATCAACTACAAAACTGAAGAAACAAACCAAACAGGTATAATTAAATACATGTACTAGTAGGTTCTGATCCTACGGTTTCTTAACATGCATCTAAAATAAATACATTTTGCAGAGAAATAGCAAATCCAGGATTCCAATTGTCAAAAATTCAATTGATGATTGAACAGCACTATCATTCATTCATGAGCTACAAAATGTAGTGTGCATTAGTATATTGCTATGGTGTTGGATGACTCATTGATCCCTATGAACCCTGAATTATACAGTGTTTCCTGCAGCAGATTTTGGCGTGCAGTGACGCCCTGCCCTTTTTTATTTTCATTTTTGGCGCACTGCCCTTTTTCAATATCTGTGCCTTGACGCCCTGCCGTAAATTAACTTGAACTGTATTTTTTTTCTTTTGAAAATCGTCAAAATTGAAGTATGATGTTCATTTCCTTTGTCAGTTTATTCTATTTGTTCAAAATAATTCTTTAATTACGCCTGTCATACTAATTAAAGGATTAGTTCAATCGTAAACAAACACCGTCGGCACTTTTGTTTACCTGAGTTATAAATTACCACCTGTCAATCAGAGATAAACTGCTTTGACAATTTGATGTAAATTTCTCATAATCATAATTCTTTTGAGACTTAGAATCTTTCTTTCATTAAAATTTTCATAAAAACTCGCCGTTAATTGCAATGAAAAAATGAATTTTTTTTGCAGATCATGTTTTTTGAGAAGTGACTTATTTCCCTTTAAATTTTGCCTTTAACTTGTGGAATTTTATTTTTTATAATTTTATTTACACTTACATTTGTACTGATCAATTAAATGGAAAAATAATTTGGTTTCAAATTAAAAAGCTTAAAAAGTTTTTAAGCATCTTTTGCTTGTTACTTTGCAAAACAATTTTTATAAAATTAGGTAAATATAGTAAGTTTGGCTATTACTTAAATTAGCACTTGACCAGAATCCTTCAAATCATATTTTATCACTCCCAATTGTAATAGCCTAAGAAGAGAAATATATAACTTTTAATCTGAAAACTTGGTGAAACATCAATGGTACTATCTTACAATTGACCCTTAAAAGGATACTATCTTTAAAATGTCTATAAGTGTTACTCAGTCATAATGTATCAGCAGGGGTCTATTTACCGGTACACATCTTTTTTACATGCTGCAGGTGTATTGTACTGTGCTTTCCTTTATATTGCAGACATCAGCTGTATTTTTTATTAAGTAAATATGTAATGTTGTTTACTACATTGCGAAAATGGGCATTCACTACAAAGGTGCCCTAAAAGTGTAATTGACCGCGCTATATGTGCCCTAAAGGGAGAAAATTACCATGCCCTTTTCAGAAGCTGCAGGAAACACTATTATATAATTAGTTATATAAAATATAAGCTTCAATAGTTAAACTGATGTTTGAATTGGTGAATTGCCAGAAAGGGGGTTGTCAAAGGCGTTTCTGTTAAGCCCCTCCTTCAAGTTCGCCCTATAAAACGGACCCCACAAGGACATCATATTCATATATTTCTTTATTGATGATCTTCCCTATTTCTTTCAGGGATTATTCCACCATTTTGCAACTGGGGCCTCGAACACTCAGATTGGGAATTTTTCGTCATAATTGTCAGTAATTGAGAATTTTTCTTAGTCATTTTTAAATGTATTTGTAAGGCTTTTTGCATGTTTTAGCTTTATTGCAATCATGTAAAATACAAATGAATGCCTTAATTTGATTGTAAGTTTGAATACATTGCCCTACTAGTTCATCTAATAGTCAGTGTTGAATTAACAAAAATGAAAAAAGTACAAGTACCTTCAGTGAGTGTAGTACACCCAATTTGAATTAATGCATGTTAATTATTCACACTCAAATGTCTTTTTGCAACAGGGGCAATATAATATATGTAGTTCCAGATTGCAATCATCAAAATGAAGATCAAATATTATATCCATAGATATTGACATTATCTCCCCAAACTTCAAGTTCCCTTCATTGATTTTTTTTTATTTACCCATAATTATTTTGTAGCATTTCTATTTCAAATTTATACTATTGGGGGCAAAAATGGATGTTAAGGACAAAATTGATGTTTGAATTTGCCGCCTATTTCTACTTTAAATGGCAGATAACTCACTAAGGAAAATACCAGAGAGTTCCGAATGTCTACAAAAAAAAGGCAGTTCCTTTTGTTGTGCCTTGCCGAGTTGGAAACTTTATTGCCTTTCTAATGCTTTACACGAATCGATAAGGATATACACGGAAGGAAGACATTGTGAGTTTATTCTATAATCAAATGAATACAATGATATGCATCAAAAACAAACTATTTCGGTAAAAACGAGAGGAAACTTCTCGGGACACGACCGTGACAGTTTGGCTCAAAAAGCGTTGGAAAAAGACTTTCTGCACACAATAAACAAGATTCTAGTTCAAGGAATTGGCCGAGAAGTTGCGATTGTATTTACCATAGTGATTTTAATATATCTTCTTTCACAAATAAAGAAATATTTAAATCTTGAAGCAAGAAAGTTATTTTACAATGGCTATATTCTCCCATCAATTGATTACTGTTGCATTATATGGGGTAACTGTGGCAGTGATGGACTAAACCGAGTATTGAAACTTCAAAAGAGAGCAGCAAGATTAATTCTTGATGCAGATCCCCAAGCTCCATCTAAACCTTTATTTGAACAACTTGGGTGGATGACCATAGAAGACCGAATTTTATATCATAAGTATCTTCTCAAATGCTTAAAAAATGAAGCACCACCTTACTTAAAAAATGTGTTCAGCCTTGTTTCCTCAAGTAACCCATACTGCCTTAGAAATGTTGTAAATGGAAACCTTCATATTCCAAACATATAAAAAATCTTTTCATTATATAATTACTCTGCTTCAATGTTATGGAATTTATTACCTGTGTCAATACGGAATGTACGTTCTGAAAGCATGTTTAAGAGAGTTTTAAAGGACTATCTTTTGAACAGAACCATGTTATAATAATAATTATATTGTTGCAATATTTAGCACATTTTGTATATGAATATATATCATGTTGTTTTTAATTATGTTCCTGAGGGCCTCAGGGAAGATTAGTTATACTAACTGTGTTACCCTCATTAAATAAAGATTTTATTATTATTATTATTACTATCGGGTGCTCTCTTTGGTCACAATTGACAATTACGAACAATTTCTAGAACAGGATTTCCAATATTTTTTAGAACATAGTTACGACATGGCCGTCGGAGGAAAATATGAAAATAAAATTTAAAACCAGCACTTTTATTTTTATTTAGGGTTTTGGAAAAATAGGGTCGGCGGCTTTGTAAATCAATTAATAAAAAAAGTCTGGCCTTAATGTGTGTCGACTTACATTGAACCATGCTTACCTGAAAAAGGCTTGTCATAAGTTGTGGAATTGTAAGGACATACTTAAAATCACAGCAATACATGGGATAAAAATATATATCTTAAGAGTGTATGCCTGTTGTGGGGGGTTATCCCAAAGAGCGCATCAGGTTTGAAATTTTCACATTGTTATCATTTCTTCCTTTCTTAACAATGCAGTCATTGGTTGTTATACGTATCATAAAGATGCTAAAAAACAACAACAGGAAAGAGGATACTGGTGGATTTAAAAATCCCTACAGTCCTTGTTGGTTTTATGGCATACCTGAAGTTGTTTTACGTGTCAAATACCAATGAACATTTTCAAAAGTTGGCAGCGATGAAAGTGCAATAACAAAATATAAAGACCTCTCAGCTGGAAGCACAACAAATTGGCAGATCAGAATCGAGGAAATCAACTTCATGACTTAAGTTAGATACGAAATCCGGCTTTTAAGAGGGATACAGAAACTTGCAATGCGGTTCACATTAAGTGTAAAACAGTGCGAATAAAACTCTATTTTTTGCCTGTTTTCTTACTAGGTACGTCTGTCATTGTGACCAAAAGGCTGTCTTTGCAAAGGCAAATATTGTTGATCAAGTTCGTCAGCCGGCAAACCCCGGAAGTGATTTACAGGAAATGAAATTGGGGACATGCGTAAGAAAAGTTTTACCAAATAAGGTCTGCAAATTTCGGGTACATTTTGTTCGATAAACAACAAAAACTTGTCACTATTGTATTTAGAGAATATACAAAAGACTGACAGAATATACCGCATTTAAATTTATTCACTTGTCTCCCCCCATACCCATCCCCCCCCCCGCAAAAATGGTCTTTGACTTTGAGACTCTCAGGATAAAATCGGAATCAAAATATTTTTGAAATCCAATCGGTGAAAACGATTGTCATTATCGAAATAAATCCCTAATATTAAGACTGCTAGCTAAAAAAATCCAAAATAATGAGCGGTCTTCAGGCTTCAGACTTTCAGGATATTTACCAAAACTGGAATCGCATTGAGGGTTATAATAAATGATTTGCAATAGACGAATTTCATATTTACGGGATGACTGCTAATTTAGCATGTTTTTCAACATCAAAGGGACGTCACTCGCTAACACCCGTCATTCTGGTTTTCGGTCTCATTAGGGAAAGGACGGTCAGTAAACATTTCTCTGGCAACGGTTACGATTTTCACTGTGGTAAGTACCCGAATAGCTTGAATGAATTTATTTAAAGACAATCGAGATATTACCCCTAGTCCAGTGATAGATACCCATGTATTCAAAATCTACTGCTGTCCCTTATTACAATGGAACCGTAAACCTGACTGTCGGGTCAGTAGGTTACTTCCCTTTGTGGAAAACGTTATAAAAACGAAGCCAAAGTCGGGATAAGAAATAAACATGAAAGTGTGCCAGTTACAGAAGTTCTTGTCAGTTCTAGTCAAATTTTGTGTTTTTTTGGTCAAACCTTCAAAGGGAGGTAACTCCTACACCGGACAAACAAACATTAAACATGCACATTTGTTTTAAAGTACGATCTCTGTGCTTAGCCAGTCTAGACAAAGTAATTCCCTACACCATATTTATGATATTCTGCAGTAAGTTGGCACATTTTCTCATTTTTAATACTTTCTTAGTCACTGAGAAGACAGTTCAAGTTAGTACACTTGTTTATTTTTTTACTTGAAACAAGTAGCACTTTAAAGCATGGTAAGCGCTATTTGGGATTGAGTTTTAAATTATGTTGCTGACTAAACGTCTGCTAAAGGTTAACTTTTACAACTTTTCATTAAAAAAGCTTTACTTTTTTGTTGATTTACACAAGCAGGGAACCATTCTGGCCGCTTGAGATTTTTCAAAAAGTTACCTCCCTTTGGGGTTTTGCTAAATTCATTCTGTTGATTGCAGAACTGGCAAATGGTCTATTAAGGTCCATGCAAGTTCTAGTCAAATTTTGTGTTTTTTTTTTTGTCACAACTTGAAAGGGAAATTACTCCTACACCGGACAAACAAATACGGTCTTCGTGCTTAGCCATCTTGGACAAAGTAATTCCCTACACAATATTTATGATATTCTGCAGTAAGTTAGCATATTTTCGATTTTTTAATACTTTCCTACTCAATGAGAAGACAGTTCAAGTTATTACAGTTGTTTATTTTTTTACTTGAAACAAGTAGCACTTTAAAGAATGGTAATTAAGTGCTATTGGAGATTGGGTTTTGAATTATGTTGCTGGCTAAACGTCTGCTAAAGATTAAACTATCATAACGTTTAATTAAAAATGCTTTATTTTTTGGTTGGTTTTCACAAGCAGGGAACCATTCTGTCCCCTTGAGGTTTTTCAAAACGTTACCTCCCTTTTGGGTTTCGCTTAATTCATTCTGTTGATCGCAGAACTGGCAAATGGTCTATTCAACTGCAAAGTATTTGGAAATTTGCGGTTCCTCAAACACATGCTAAAATATCAGATTTTATGCTAAAATTTAAGAAAAATGTGAGTCTTTGACATTTTCAGAAAATTTACCAATCGTTGGAACCAGAATTGACATCTTTGGGCCTCTTCTTTGTATCAAAATAAATATTCTAAAAACTGATCCGAAATGTTATCATACTGTGGCATCTGTATACTATATGCAAGAATTCTACAACAACATTAGATCCCTAAATCCAACAAGATGTATTTGTGGAACACTCATGCCCAAGTGTAGCAGTCCGAAGAAGAAACACTAAGCACAAGGACTTTAATACATCCTTGCTAAGCATGAACAGAAATTAATGTGCTCTGAGATAGATAGACATATGTGTTTGTACTGATAATCGCAATGGTAGACAATCGCATTTTGAGAGATAACGATTATTTGTAAACTAAAAGAAAATTTCAAACATAAAGTCTCAAATAACCACCGATAGCCAACGCGAGTCCTTTTCGAAAAATCATTTGGTCCACACTGCAAGTCGGTTTCGGCATCAGGTCTTAGTGGTGTCCATTACATGATATCTGTACAATATAAATGTAATATACCTAAGCTTAAAAATGAATTTATGACTCAAAAATTGAGAAAGGAAATCTACAAAAAAATGGATGCTTCATAATGCTCATCTTAAATTTAGATCACAGAAAAATTGGGAAAATTACAGGAAACAGGGAAATTATGTTACGAAAGTGAAGAAAGGGTCGGTTCAAAATTATTTTTTGAAAGATGTATTGAGGGACCAAAGTCAAGTGACTTTTGGTCAACCATTAATGGTGAATGAAAGGATATGGAGTAAATGCACATGAGACAAAGTCTCTACATATACCAAATACATGGTGAAAAACAAGCAAAGGAACAACGCTTTTATTGTTGTTCTTCATCTTGAAGTCACCATGAGGCCTTCAACATACCTCATAGTAAGTTCAAGACGGCCCCAAGCACCGGTTTTATCAAAGAAAAAATTTAATGCAGGCCAATCCTGATAAATTTCAGGCTTTGGCTATTGGGAAAAAACTTTTGATAAGAATATTGTTTTTGAATTAAACGGTAATAAAATTGTTTGAGACTGGGGTATACAATATTAGTAGATTATGCGTTAAATTTTGCTATGCATATTTCAGAAATCTCGCCAATTAAATATTTTAAAAAGAATTGGTAAATATTTGAATAGGCTTTGACGTCTGACAATATATTACTCTTTTATATATCTAATTTTAATTATTGCCCACTCACTTGGCACTTATGTTCTCAAAAAAAAAAAAAATACAAAAAGAAAAAATTCAAGAGAGAGCCTGGAGATTTATTTATGAGGACTATACGAACTCTCATATGAAGAATTACTTGAAAAAACGAAATTACCATCATAAGTGTCCGCACATTGAGGACAATTGCGATTGAAAATTTTAAAATTTTACATAATGGAAACCCCGTTTATTTAGATGACTTGATTAATTTAAAAAAACATAATTATTCTTTTAGATACGGAAATACAGTAGAAACACCAACTGGCAGAACTACCAGGTATGGAATTCACTCTTTTAGATTTGTAGTTGCAAAAACATGGAATATGTTACCAAATAATTTTAGATAAGATACAAATTTTAACCAATTTATTAAATTAATAAATTGGGTGTGGGGTTTCCTCACCTTATGGTGGCACTCCCCTTTGGGTCGTTGTCTCTTTGATATATTCCCCATTTAACTGCTTTTAGTTTGGGCATGATTTTTTTATTGATGTCTTTGTTTAAATTTACTATTAATAACTAGTTTTATGCCTCAAATAATGTATTGCTTTTTATGTTGCTGCTTGTTGATGGTGCTCTGCTTAATGTGTTTTTTGTGTACATGTGTATTTTTATTGCTCCTGACTTGTATTGAATTGTATCTGTTATGCTAGTGCTGCATTTCGATTGTGCTTTGTCTAATATGCTTTTGCTTCACTATAATTAATATTATGTCTAAACTGTATAAACATGTGTTGCATGTACATGTCTAAAAATTGGTCTGTTATTGTTTTAGTCGATTTAAAAAGCTCCTTGGAGCTTATGTTGTATTGTTTTATCTTTTATCGACTTTAAATAAAGCTTTTTGACTTAAAATTGTTTGCCTTCAACCTGCACAGTTCATGACACTGTTCATATTTAGATTACTAGGTCATTGTTTACTGTGACACTGCACTAATTACAAGAGACTCTCAAGAGCCTGTATCGCTCACCTGGGCCACGGCTGACATATGCAGTTGAAATAATCCCAATGTTTTAAGGGCATTATTTTCAAATTTGTTACTAGACATTGATGTTATATTATCTTAAGTTAAACTATGTTCCAGACTGGCAGCTATTTTGGTTGGGGGTGCAGATCTACTATCACCTTTCTTAAAGAGAACCAATTAAGAAAAATTGAGTCTAATTTTGGTTCCAATCGACTAAATACTTTCAGAGGAGAACATCTTTACATGCTTTCCGATAGGTTTCCGATAGGTCTCAAGGTAAAACTATGTTCCACGCTGGGACCATCTTGAATGCGATGCAGACAAGCCAGGCAAATTTTTCAAACGGGAACAACTATGATCCATTGTAACCAAGTATGTTTTTATTATTGGCCAAGTAATTTCAGAAGAGAAGACCTTTTAATGTTTTCCCATAGGGTCCAATGTTAAATCTGTTACCCGCTGGCAGCCATCTTGCATAAGGCAAAAACCTGAAAAACAACTCTTTTGCAGGGGGCAACCTAAAGACTGTTGTGGCCAATTTTGGTTCCAATTTGCTGAACAGTTTCAGCTTTGGATGTGTTTTCCCAAAGGGTCCAATGATAAAACTATGATCCCCGCTGGCGGCCATATTGGATACAGCCTGGATCTGAAAAACATTTTTTTTTTGCAGGGGACCATCTTAGGACTATTGTGGCCAAGTTTGGTTTCAATTGACCCAGTAGTTTTAGAGGGGAGGATCTTTGAAAGTGTTGTCCCATAGGGTCCAATGTTAAAACTATGATCCCCGCTGGCGGTCATCTTGTATATAGCGCTGATCTGAAAAACATCTTTTTTGCAGGGGACAATCTTAGGACTATTGTGGCCAAGTTTGGTTTCAATTGACCCAGTAGTTTCAGAGGAGAAGATCTTTGAAAGTTTTTTTCCCATGGGGTCCAATGTTAAAACTATTATCCCCGCTGGCGGCCATCTTGTATATAGCGCTGATCTGAAAAAAACATCTTTTTTGCAGGGGACCATCTAAGGACTATTGTGGCCAAGTTTGGTTTCAATTGGCTAAGTAGTTTCAGAGAAGATCTTTGAACATATTTTCCCATAGAGTCCAATGTTAAAACTATGTTTCCATCTTGGATATCGCATCCTCCCAAGTCAGGTGTTCAGAGTCCACGTCCGTTCCCTCGAAGGGACCACCAAAGGACTATTGTGGCCAAGTTGGGTGCCAATTGGCTCAGTAGTTTCAGGGAAGAAGATCTTTGAATGTGTTTCCCCATAGGGTCCTATGTTAAAACTATGTTTCCCGCTGGCAGCCATCTTGGATATCGCGGAGACCAGAAAAACACTTTTTTTAAGGAACCACCAAAGGACTGATGTGGCCAAGTTTGTTGCCAATTGATTCAGTAGTTTAAGGGAAAAGGATCTTTGAATGTTTTCCCATAGGTCCAATGTTTCAGAGGAGAAGATCTTTGAAAGTGTTTTCCCACAGGGCCCAATGTAAAAACTATGTTTCCCACTGGCGGCCATCTTGGATATCGCGGAGACCTGAAAAACAACTTTCTTGTAAGGGACCACCAAAGGACTGTTGTGGCTAAGTTTGGTGCAATTGGTTCAGTAGTTTCAGAGGAGAAGATCTTTGAATGTGTTTTCCCATAGAGTCCAATGTTAAAACTATGTTTCCCACTGGCGGCCATTTTGGATATCGTGGAGACCTGAAAAAACAGCTTTTTGTAAGGGACCACCAAAGGACTATTGTGACCAAGTTTGGTGCCAATTGGCTCCGTAGTTTCAGAGAAGAAGATCTTTGAACATGTTTTCCCATAGAGTCCAATGTTATAACTATGTTTCTCACTGGCGGTCATATTGGATATCGCGGAAACTTGAAAAACAGCTTTTTGTAAGGGACCACCAAAGGACTATTGTGGCCAAGTTTGGTGCCAACAGGCTCAGTAGTTTCAGATAAGAAGATCTTTGAACATGTTTTCCCATAGGGCCCAATGTTAAAACTATGTTTCCCGCTGGCGGCCATCTTGGATATCGCGGAGACCTGAAAACCCAGCTTTTTTGTAAGGGACCACCAAAGGACTATTGGGGCCAAGTTTGGTTCCAATTGGCCCAGTAGTTTCAGAGGAGAAGATCCTTGAATGAAAAGTTTACGCCGGACGGACGGACGGACGACAGACGCAAAGTGATGGCATTAGCTAGGTGAGCTAAAAATGAATTCAGGGTTTAAGTTGTGTATATTTTGCCAACCGTACAAGTGATAACAAGAAGCGAATATTGTTTGAACCTCCAGTTTTTTGGAGAGTTCCAATCCAGGAAAAAATAACAACGCTTTATGGAAAGGGCACACGTTCAATACATCCTTCAAGTCAGTCACATTTTCGGGTTACGCTCTCAAATGTGACTGACGTGAAGGATGTATTTCAACACATATTGTGAAATGCTGGCGCATCTTCTTGCCATTATTCATATAATATTTTGATTTTACGGTTATAGATGTGGGGGGATTCAAAATATTCTTCTCATGACATACATGACCCTGCGTATCCAGGCTAAAAAGGGGTCTCCAGTGGTGTCATTTTAGGCTCATTAAGTAATCACGAAATCGATTTTTTTTTCGGAGGGGGGATTCCATCTCCGGAACACCTTGGATCCGCCAATCAGACATGCTACTAAAGAGGGTATAACCCCCTAACTCCTTGAGTCCGGAGTACACCCAAAATTAGAGATGAAGTCCAGATTCCATTTTAAAAAAAAAACTTTTTGAAGATTTGACTAATGAGACCGTACAGTCCATGGTCCAAAGTACGCTCACTGAGTCAAAAAAGGGAGGTTATACCCTCACTAAAACGTAAAATTGTGACTTTCCCGTAACTTGCGATGGAAACTAGCCTAT
Organism: Modiolus philippinarum; assembly: GCA_002080025.1. Classification (NCBI taxonomy): domain Eukaryota; kingdom Metazoa; phylum Mollusca; class Bivalvia; order Mytilida; family Modiolidae; genus Modiolus; species Modiolus philippinarum. Next base: position 9,165 of record MJUU01031905.1, on the reverse strand, counting down.
ACACGTCAAGACGCATAGTCCGATTTTATTTGTTATGCTTGTGATCTATTTAAACAAATTCTGACAAACTCAAGTCATATTTTTTTTACGTTTAACGTAGTTACAGGAGGAAAAATTGTCTTGTTGAGTAACATATTCTGATGCATGTTTACGGTGCTTCAACACTTTTGAATGCTGATTCTATCGATGTGTAGGAAACTACACAGAAACCCGTTTTCAGGTTGCCATTTGGACAATTTATTTTTCAAAATCTGGGTACAATGGTAATAAAAAAGTCCTGACAAGGAAAAAAAATCGACCATGAAGTTTGGTCGTAGAATGATCTGACCCCTGACATAAATAAACAACGAAAGGATATGGAGTAAATGTACATAAGACAAAGTCTCTATAAACACATGGTAGAACCAAGTAATGGAACAACACTTTTATTGTTGTTCTTCATCTTGAAGTCACCATGAGGCCTTCAACAATGAGCTTTACTCATACCCCACAGTAAGTTCAAGACGGCCCCTGGCATCGGTTTGAGCGAATGATTCTTTGCTAAATGTCGAACAACGCTACATGCTTGTCTTTTGTGATCATGGATGCGGGATCGTCAACAAACATAAATTAAACCGGCAAATTGCTCCTACAATCACTGTCATCCGATGTAACCTTAAGCTACCTTACCCAAAACAAAAGACTGTAGAAAGATATATAAAGTTACCTTCACCTAAATTGAGTAAAGATATAATATGGACTTTGGAATGATTGGGCATCTAAAAAAGGCCTAAATGTATAATCCATCACAAAGAATAATCCATATATATAATACTATGAACTGTAAGTATTCTGTTCCTTCTTTGCGATGGATTTCACGATCTGGGTCTTGAACATCAATACTTTTATGAACCATATTTCCTGTAGACCACGTTACCATTGCTGTATAGAACCGATTCAATAAATCTGTCCCCACCGTCAGTTTGTGACGTGTATACTTTTTGTCAGCTTCTGTGTTAAATAAAACACAATGTCATCAAAAACATATTTGATAATATATCTATGTACATTCTTGTTTCTTTGTTATGTATATATCGTCGTGTGAATATTATACTGTTATAACTCCACTTTTTGAAAAATTGGAGATAACAATGCAGTTCGGCTAATTTTATACTGATCTATCTCCCTACGGTGAGATCACTCTACATTAGTGAGTTTTTGTATGATTTTCAGGGTACCCCCGTTGTTATATCTCCATTGTCCATTAGAAAAGCATGGACATCCGGGTAGCGAAATTGTTAGAAAGTTCAATCCTGTAGTTGCTATAATGTTACATCTCCAGGACTTATAACATTTTTGTGTTTTTAAAGTAAGATTTTGAAAATCAGAATGTTACAACAGCCAAAAAGGGGGGAATTACTTCTTTAATGTAATGAATTAACTTCATTTAAAAGATTAATTTTACTTGCTTTTTATGTACAAAATGTGGTTTTGAAACTTTGAGGCAACTTTCTACCAACAGTTTGGAAAAAATAGACCTCAAACTTTAAGTCGATTTTTCTCAGTTTCAGGAAATTGTGATATACAACAGTATAATATTCACACGACGATATTATGTTAATTGATGATGGATCATTGTTTGGTCTTTATATCAATAAAATTTACTTACTTACTTTCTTACTTCAAATGTGGACGGCAACAGACAGAATATTGTATACATTCATACACATTGTAGCATTGTGTCATCTTTTTACAAAAGAACTGTCAAATATTGATGTAGAAGCAAACTACGAAGAAGAAGAAGAATGCTTTATTGTCCATTCAAATGATTCAAATGGGCCCACGAGGGGCATGATACAAAAACACATACAAACAAGCAAAGTAAAACAGAATACAATTCAACATGACAATATCACCCCGGTTATACCGTGAGATCGTCAACACGGACGCGATCAGCAACGCGGACTGTTGTTTTCATTACAGTAGGAATATGAGGTGAGAATAAACGGCATATTTGTCTTTTTTTTTAGACCATCCTTCTAGATTTATTTTGTTTAGAAAGCAGCACGTATTTCTTGTCGATGTTTTTCTGTCCCGAAGTTTCACTTAAAATTGATGTTTGATGGTTTTAAGTCCATTTTGTGCTAACATTTTGACTACAGTCTAACATTCGAAGCTAAATTTAAGCAAAAATTTTGTATTTCCTACATCAAAGGAATGTTTTAATTGCACAGCATTAATTTTCATTGTTTTCATTAAACATTTAGTTCAGTAATAGTGTGTGTACTAATCCAATAACTCTAAAATATCGTCTTCTTTAGCACATGTCGCAATAATTTATGCGATCGGCAACGATGTAATGAGCGATCGTACAACTTGCTAGTAATGATAAACAAGCGATCGTGCAACTTTTGAATCAAAACCAATGATAACAAAATTTAAGGAAGTACTATGGTTATTTATCAAATTAACTGCCCGATTCTACATAAGATTTTGGCCAGTTATTTTGTCATGGAAATAGAAAATTATAGGTAATCAACGATTACGAAGTTCGCCTCGTTATGACACATCGTCATAGCTCAACGCAATTTTGCCTGGATGTTTACCTCCACATGAAAGGTTACATGTTGTTATCATGTATAGTGACTGTAATCTGAACTCGCTACTAACGCGAATATAAATCAATCAAGCAGAAAATATAGGTCAAAAAGACCTAATTTTGCCTGGATGCTGACCTACCATCAAAGACACATACATATACAAGGTTACATAATACTACCATGTTAAGTGACTTAGATCTGAACTTATCCATAAACTCGAAAGTAAATCAATCAAGTGGAAAATATAGGTCAAAGTACACAAAAATTTTCATGAATGCCGACCTACCACCAGAGATGCGTGCTTATGCATGCAAGGTTACATCACCCTATCAACCTATAGTGACTGAGATCTGAACTCGTCCGAAAACATGAATGTAAATCAATTAAATGGAAAACCTTATTTGCCTGGATGCTGATCTACCATCAGAGAAGTTCTGTGCATGGTTACATAATCCTACCATGTACACTGACCGAGATACTAACTTGGATGTAAATTTAAAATTTAAGCCACTCAAGCAGAAAAATAAGTCAAAGAGGGCTTATTTCCTTGGAGGCTGTGAGTCAACCAAAGATGAACCTGCATGCAAAGTTTTATGACCCTACCATACATTGTTGCTCAGATGAACACTCAAATGCGGACGCAGACGGAGACGCGGACGCCGCGGGTACTCCAATAGTCCCCCACAGCTTCGTGGAGGCGAACTGAAATTTACATCATTAACTTTTATATGGTCACAAGTACAAGGATTTTTTTACATATAATATTGCCAGCCATTGAGGATACAAAGTTGGTGATTTTTGTTTTTCTTCTACCGGTGGGTTGATAGTTTGCCCGTCTATGGGGTATCATCAACCAAGTAGGCAAATGTCCAGGACGTTCCCGATTCTTTGGTACTTGTAATGGACTGTATTCAGTGGGTATATTCAGTTTCCTCTGTATTACGTTCCCGAATGCATTTAATTGGTTTAAAAATTAGTTCAACAGGACATCCCATAGACCGTTTCAATTATTATTATGCGTGTGCATTTTCGTTACTTTGATATAGCATATTTTACTACCTTCCATAGGGTAAAAATAAATGCAATGGCCGAACAAGAGAACAAAACGCAGAGTTAATTCCTTTACCGTACATATAAAACTAAAAGACTCTAACCGCTATAGAAAAGCCGTTCACCTAGCCAGTTCGTTGGCGTTAGCTTATTTAGATTGTATTTTCGTACTTAATTCACCTGATGTTAGATAAATACAGACCACTACTTGTCACCTTGTGTCCCTCTGTCTCTCCATCTGTGCTACGGGCCGTCTTGACCTTACTATGCGGTATGAGCAAAGCTCATTGTTGAAGGCCTCATGCTGACTTCAAGATGAAGAACAACAATAAAAGCATTGTTCCTTTGCTTGGTTTTTACCATGTATTTGTAAAGACTTTGTCTAATGTACATTTACTCCATATCCTTTCATTGTTTATTGTTTTCATTTTCTAGCCACTTTATATTGGAGATATGCAGACATGCATCATGATTTTAATCCCCCCCGCGAGGAAAGGTCGGGCATATAGTTTACACTTGTCCGTCCGTTCGTTTGTCCATTCTTTCGAGGACAATCGACTTTTTTTACGGACGGAAAACTCTGCATGGGTATGCATTTTTGATGGTATTTCAGCGTCCAGGCAAAATTAAGTTACCGTGACAGTGTGCCATAATAAGACAAATTTTTAACTGTTGATTACCCATATTTATACGCAAGTATCCATATAAAAAAATTTTTCCTGGTGTAATTTCCAACCCTCTGTAGAATTTCATATACTGTCAGTATTCTGAATACCGTTAGTACCGTAGGAGGATTTACACAGAACAAAGATTTAAGCTTAAATTTGCAATTATGAATTTCTGGAATCAAATGAGGGAAGCAGGGGTATATATATTAGTGAACATTGCTTTCAGTTTCTCTAGTTTTTCATTCAAAGATTGTCTCATTTTAAAAAATCACCAAACCATTGTCACAATGGTTCTTGGGAAATTCCCTTTACAAATTACACCCTAGAGGTGCATACCTTATCCAAAATGGTGGCCAACTGGAAACATAGTTAAACATGTTACCCTGCGGAAAACACGTGCAAAAATATTTTCTGAAACTAATAGTACAGTAAAACTAAACTTAGTCACAATGGTCCTTAGATGGACCCCTCTGAACAAAGTATCCGGTAGGTCATTGGCTACCGGCGGGGAACAAAGTAAAACTTTAGACCATTTGGAAAATATATTCAAAGAACTTCTATTCAAATTAGGACCAATCTTAGTCACAATGGTCCTTAGATGAGTCCCACTGAAAAAAGTAACCGGCATGTCATTATTTCATCCAAGATTGCAACCAGCAGTACACATAGCTTAGAATAAACCGTTGAACTTTGTGTGAACTTATGTTCTGAAATTATTACTTTGCCAAGTGGAACCAAACTTATTTACTAAGGTCCTTGGATGTTTCCCTTCAAAATTTGTTTCCGGCAGGGTGGTCTCCAGCGGGGAACATAGTTTATCATTGACCCTATGGGGAAAAGTCATGGAAATCTCTTAAACTAGTAATATGAGAACGTTACAGGCTCTTGAGAGCCTCTTGTTGTGTTTATGCAGACACTGACAATAACAAATATTACTACATTCTGTTAGATACATGTACATCTGGAAACAAATTTCAAAGCAAAAAAGGGAGGGAAAATTCTAAAATCGAAATCACCAAAACACGGCAATTCAGATGTTACACAAATTGAGACAACATGATGAAGACAAAAAAAACAAAAACAAAAACAAAACAACAAATTGGTGGGAACAAGAATTTGCATGGAAATTTGTTTACACTGGAGAAGCTCTACTACTAATTTACCTTTACGCGAACTTTAAAATGCTTCTAAGTCTCTTGATTAAAATAAATTCAAATATATCTTTATATTTACTTAATAAGTTTTCCGATCGCTTTTCAGGCGTTGTACGATCGCTTTGTTGGCAATCTTTTGCGTTGTCGATCGCATCTACGTTTTCATTTTTCATATAAAAACTCATTTTAAATGCCGATATATGTACGTAGCAGCAAGAATGTAAAGGTTCTACTGTCATTGTGTGTTTGAAATAAATAAAAATTCAAAAATACTCTTTAAATTGACCCATTACAAAACTGTTGTTATCCATGTTTACATCCGCGTTGCTGATCGCGTCCGAGTTGACGATCTCACGTTTACCGGGGTGAATATATACATGCTCATGTGTAAAAATCAACAAATTGTAATGAATCAGTCACAACATCATTGCATTTGATTGGTCCACAGGGCCTTGTTACTAATTAGAAAATTTTACTATCCATGCATGGATAGTAAAATTTTCTAATTAGTAACAAGGCCCTGTGATTGGTCAGGAAGTTCAGGTAGGGACAGATTTATTGAATCGACCCTAGCTGATTATTGATACTGGTGTTATGATGTAATTGATAGTGATGTCGATGTCAGTTATGAAACTCAATTCCACACATTGGGATTAATTGATTTGATTATAATATAGAACCCTAGCATCTTTAGATGGACTTGTTGTTTCTTGACTGTCCAAAAAGCGACCTTTTACATTGGCGTCCACGTAGGGAGTTCTCGATATACTTTTGTTTTCGCTTTTCCTGATTCTAGTCCAAATGTTCATGCGTACAACTGTGCGAAACAGGAAACAACTGGATTTTCAACATTTCCTCTGATATTTGGCAGAGAACCATGCCTGCCTATAGATCTCACATTTGGACTAGAATCAGGAAAAGAGAAAACAACAACAACAAAGTATATAGAGAACTTGGAAGGGATACTGAAGAAATCGTATGAGTTAGCATCAACATCAGCCAAGATAGCTCAGGAACGCCCAGCCAAAAGAAGGACTATGACACTAGAGTTCGAGGGGCCGTATGACATCCAGGCGACCGAGTACTAGTCAAGGTTTTGACTTTTGATAGGAAGCACAAACTGGCTGATAAATGGGAGTCATATGCTTACATCATCTTAGACAACCAAACTCAAAGATTCTAGTCTTCACAATCAGAAAAGAAAATGGACAAGGACGAACCAAAACATTACACAGAAATGTACTGCCTATTGTTCTGTCAACGTAAATGAAGTGGGAAAAGAGAAGCTTAAGCCAATACCTTAGCCATGTTTAAGACCCAGGAGAAATATAGTACCAACACCAGCACAAATAACAAGTTCCAACGACAACACTTCAACAAGTTCTGACGAAAGTTATGAAACGCCATAGCTGTCATATGTTCATATAATTCATTTTGTTCTGTCTACTTTATATTTCATTATGTTAGTTTATTATGTTGTTATGTTGATTTATCATTTTGTTGTGTTAAATTGTCTTCTTGTGTTAAATTGTCATTTTGTTATGTTAACTTGTAATTTTGTTGTGTTAAATCGCCGTCTTGTTTTGTTATTTTATTATTTTGTTGTGTTAAATTTTCTTCTTGTTATGTTAAATTGTTATTTTGTTGTGTCAGCTTGTCATTTTGTTGTGTCAAAAATGCTTTTGGTTGTGTTGATTGATCATTTTGTTCACATCATAATTCTTGTTTTATCAACTTAATATTCCATTATGTTAGTTTATTATTTTATTATGTTGGGTCACCATTTTGTTGAGTAAAATTGTCATTTTGTAATGTTAACTCATTATTTTGTTGTGTTCAACTGTCATGTTATTGTGCCAAATAATTTTTCGTTATGTTGGTTCATCATTTTGTTTTGTTACATTTTGATTGTGTTTTGTAAAGAAGCAATTTTGTTATAATAAATTGTCTTTTGTTGTGTAAAGAAGCTTTTTGTTTTGTTGATTCATCATTTTGTTTTGTTACATATTGGGTGTCTTTGGGCGAGAGATTTATTTTCGCTCTCGAGTCAAGTCGAACTCAATTCTCGGATAATCTCGCTCAAACACCAAGAACGGAACTAAAATGGCGACGAATTGGCTTAAAAATCTGGGCATATATTAAATGATAGGAGAAATCGGTGATGTTGTCTTGACTCTTTTATATTGAGATGTTTCTGACGGATATACTTGACTAACATTCATTGCTAATATAGCAGATCCACATTAACTGTTAAAAACACGGCAATTCATCAATTCATGTATATTTACCAAACGACATGTACAAAGCCAAACAAATGAACAAAATTGTTCAAACTAAAAGTTAAAAATGAACAGAACACAACAATAAAACCAGAGACATATAATTAAATATAATTACATGTCTCTGATAAAACTAAAGTACTTGCACAGAAACCCATACAAAAACTTAAGGTATATTCAGGTGCTTTGAAAGGGTAAGCATGTTCTGCCTCAACTGTGGCACCCAAGGAAAAGTCTGGTTTTTTAAACAGTATTTCAGTTCGGTTATAACTCTGGATCTACGAAAGAATATGGAGTAAATGAACACGAGACCATAACACATATGTTAACTCCAACTGCAATAAATTTTGATGAGCTGTATGGCCATTTAGGAAATTAATTCCTCATCAACAGAACTAAAACAAATCCACTATTTCAAAAAATATTCAAATGCATAAAACCAAACGAAATCCGAATAATCGGTATTATTCCACTATATAATTATAACTTGACTAATAACGAATTTTCATTGGCCAAGACTGGCACACGTGACTGTGAACAAAACATCGTGTCTCCCACTGAACGTGGTGTCCAAATATCATATTCCCCTCATTCGAAATTCTCTAGATGGTACAAGAGTTATCATAGTAAAGAGGTGTTCCGAGTTAACATAGTTAACTGTCGCCTAGCCGAGAGTTTTTACTGAATAATAACGGGTCTCAACAGCACAGTTTTAATTATTTTCATTTGTGTTGTTATGTCAATTTCAAAAATCAATAACACAAATTTATTTCAGCAACGACAATGCCTTTTCTTTCTGTTCTTGGGTCCTTATTACGCTATTATATTTTCACCGATCGATGTCATAGATTCAGCGGCTTTCGAATATAGAAGGATGCAGACGGAATTTCAAGTAAAAAGGATTCCAGACGAGTTTTTGCTTTTTTTTTGGTCAATTTTGCCTGAATTCTTCAAGATCATGGAAAAAATTTCAGATAAGATGACGGGGAGGCAAAACCACTTCTCGATACAACCTTCAATGATTTGTACATATTAAACAGAAAATTCAATAGACATTTTTCATGTTGCACCGTGTCAAGTTCGTGATATTTTACAAATATTGAAACTGGGTAAAGCTTCAGGTCTTGATGAAATAAGTCATCATATGTTGAAAAATACAAGCGATACTGTATGTATACCACTATCAATCTTATTCAATATCTCCTTGAAAAAATCTGAATTTCCATCTCAATGGAAAATTGCATCAGTGATGCCCATTTTCAAAAAAGGCGATAAATCGAACATCTCAAACTACAGACCCATCTCGCTTTTGTCAACTGTTGGTAAAGTTTTCGAAAGAATCGTTTTTAAAGAAGTTTTTAATTTTCTAAACTCAAACAAATTATTTTACAAATACCAGTCAGGCTTCATTCCTGGCCATTCTACTGTTCACCAG
>MJUU01031899.1:76751-87123 GCA_002080025.1 Modiolus philippinarum | reverse complement strand
ACTGGAAGCCTACCCCTAATGTAAATAACTGTAACCCTAATCCTAATGCCAATAACTGTAACCCTTACCCTAATGTAAATAACTGTAACCCTAACCGTAATGTAAATAACTGTAGCCCTACCCCTACTGTAAATAACTCCAACTCCAACCCTAACGGAAATAACTCTAACCCTAACCATAATATAAATAACTGTAACCCTACCCCTAAAGTAAAAAACTTCAAACCTTACCCTAATGGAAATAATTGTAACCTTACCGCCTTATGTAAATAACTGTATCCCTACCACTTATGTAAAAAAAACTGTAACCCTAACCCTAATGTAAATAACTGTAACCCTACCCCTAATGTAAATAACTTTAACCCTAACCCTAATCTCAATAATTGCTCACCTAACCCTAATGTACATCACTGTAACCCTACCCCTAATGTAAATAACTGTGACCCTACCCCTAATGTAAATAAATGTGACCCTACCCCTAATATAAATAACTGTAACCCTAATCCTAATGTAAATAACGATTACCCTAACCCTAATCTAAATAATTGTAACCCTAACCCTAATGTAAATAACTGTAACAGTATCCCTAATGTAAATAACTCTAACCCTACCAGTAATGTAAATAGTTGGAACCCTAACACTAATATAAATAAGTGTAACCCTAACCCTAATGTAAATAACTTTAACCCTAACCCTAATCTCAATAATTGTACACCTAAACCTAATGTTCATCACTGTAACCCTACCCCTAATGTAAATAACTGTAGCCCTAACCCTTATGTAGATAACTCTAACCCTACCCCTAATGTAAAAAACTGTAACCCTAACCCTAATGTAAATAACAATAACCCTAACCCTAATCTAAATAATTGTAACCCTAACCCTAATGTAAATAACTGTAACAGTATCCCTATTTTAGATAACTCTAACCCTACCAGTAATGTAAATAGCTGTAACCCAAACCCTAATATAAATAAGTGTAACCCTAACCCTAATGCAAATAACTAACCCTACTCCTAATGTAAATAACTGTAACCCAACCTTAATGTAAATAACTGTAACCCTAACCCTAATGTAAATAACTGTAACCCTACCCCTTATGTAAATACAATAACCCTACCCCTAATGTATATAACTGTATCCATAACCCTAATGAAAATAACTCTAACCCAAAACCTTATGTAAATAACTATAAGCCCACCCCAAATGTAAATAATTATAACCCTACCGCCAATCTAAATAACTGTTACCCTACCCATAATGTAAATAACTGTAACCCTATCCCTAATGTAAATAACTATATCCTTAGCCCTAATGTAAATAACTCTAACCCTAGCTTTTATGTAAATAACTGCAACCCTACCCCTAATGTAACTAACTGTAACCCTAACTCTTATGTAAATAACTGTAACCCTAACTCTTATGTAACTAATTGTAACCCTACACCTTATATAAATAACTGTAACCCTAACCCTTCTGTAAATAACTGTAACACTACCCCTAATGTAAATAGCTGTAACCGTACCCCTAATGTATACGAGTGTAACCCTACCATTAATGTGTATAACTGTAACCCTAGGCCCTATGTGTATAGCTGTATTCCTAACCCCAATGTATATAAATGTGCGCCAAACCCTAATGTATATTTCTCTAACCCTACGCCCTATATATATATATATAAATGTAAACCTAATCTAATTAACAGTAACCCTACCTCTAATGTATATTACTGTAACCCTGCCCTAATGTATATAAATGTAATCCTTCCCCTTATGTATATAACTGTAAGCCTACCCGAAATATGTATAACTGTAACCCTATCCCTAATGTAAATAACTGTAACCCTAACCCTAATGTAAATACCTGTAAGCTTACCCCTAATGTAAATAACTGTAACCCTAATGTAAATACCAATAACCCTACCCCTAATGTAAATAACTGTATCCTTAACCCTAATGAAAATAACTCTAACCCAACTCCTTATGTAAATAACTGTAACCTACCCCTAATGTAAAGAACTGTAACCCTAACCCTAATGTAAATAACTGTTACCCTAATTCTAATGTAAATAACTGTAACTCTTCCCCTAATGTAAGTAACTGTAACCCTATGCCTAATGTAAATAACTGTAACCGTACCCCTAATGTAAATAAATGTTACCCGACCTCTAATGTAAATAACTCTAAGCCTACCCCTAATGTAAATAACTGTAACCCTACCCCTAATGTAAAGAACTCTAACCCTACCTCACATGTAAATAACTGTAACACTACCCCTAATGTAAATAACTGTAACCCTACCTCTAATGTAAATAACTCTAACAGTAACCCTTATGTAAATAACTGTAGCACTAACCGTAATGTAAAAAACTAACCCTTCCCTTAATGTAATAAGTGTAACCGTAGCCTTAATGTAAATAACTGTAATCCTAGCAATAATGTAAATAACTGTAACATTAACTCTAATGTAAATAACTCAAACCCTACCAGTAATGTAAATAACTGTAACCCTTACCCTAATGTAAATTAGTGTAACAATAGCCCTAATGTAAACAACTGTAACCCTAACCCTAATGTAAATTACTGTAACCCTAACCCTAATGTTGATAACTGTAACCCTACTCCTAATGTAAATAACTCTTACCCTAACCCTAATGTAAATAACTGTAACAGTACCACTAATGTAAATAACTGTAGCCCTAACCCTAATGTATATAACTGTAACCCTAACCGTTATGTATATTACTGTAACCCTACCCCTTATGTATTCTAACTCCAACCTAACGGAAATAACTGTAACCCTACCCTTAATGTAAAAAACTGCAACCCTAACCATAATGTAAATAATTGTAACCTTACCCCTAATGTATATAACTGTAACCCTACCACTTATGTAAAAAACTGTAACCCTAACCCTAATGTAAATAACTGTAACCCTACCCCTAATGTAAATAACTGTAACCCTAACCCTAATGTAAATAACAATAACCCTACCCCTAATGTACATAACTGTATCCATAACCCTAATGAAAATAACTCTAACCCAACCCCTTATGTAAATAACTATAACCCTACACCAATTGTAAATAATTGTAACCCTACCCCCAATCTAAATAATTGTTACCCTACCCATAATGTAAATAACTGTAACCCTACCCCTAATGTATACGACTGTAACCCTACCATTAATGTATATAACTGTAACCGTAGGCCCTATGTGTATAGCTGTATTCCTAACCCTAATGTATAAAAATGTGCGCCAAACCCAAATGTATATTTCTCTAACCCTACGGCCTATATATATATATATATATAAATGTAAACCTAATCTAATTAACAGTAACCCTCCCTCTAATGTATATTACTGTAACCCTACCCTAATGTACATAAATGTAATCCTTCCCCTTATGTATATAACTATAAACCTACCCCAAATATGTATAACTGTAACCCTATCCCTAATGTAAATAACTGTAACCCTAACCCTACCTTAAATAACTGTAAGCCTACCCCTAAGTAAAATATCTGTAACCCTAATATAAATACCAATAAACCTACCCCTAATGTAAATAACTGTATCCTTAACCCTAATGAAAATAACTCTAACCCAACCCCTTATGTAAATAACTGTTACCCTACCCCTAATGTAAAGAACTGTAACCCTAACTCTAATGTAAATAATTGTTACCCTATTCCTAATGTAAATAACTGTGACCCTACCCCGAATGTAAAGAACTGTAACCCTAACCCTAATGTAAACAACTGTTACCCTAACCCTAATGTAAATAACTGTAACCCTAACGGTAATGTAAATAGCTGTAACCCTACCCCTACTGTTAATAACTGTAACTCCAACCCTAACAGAAATAACTGTAAACCTAACCATAATATAAATAACTGTAACCCTACCCCTAATGTAAAAAACTGCAACCCTAACCCTAATGTAAATAATTGTAACCTTACCCCTAATGTAAATAACTGTAACCCTACCACTTATGTAAAAAACTGTAACCCTAACCCTAATGTAAAAAACTGTATCCCTACCCCTTATGTAAATAACTGTAACCCTAACCCTAATGTAAATAACTTTAACCCTAACCCTAATCTCAATAATTGTACACCTAACCCTAATGTTCATCACTGTAACCCTACCCCTAATGTAAATAACTGTAATCCTACCCCTAATGTAAATAACTGTGACCCTACCCCTAATGTAAATAACTGTAGCCCTAACCCTAATGTAAATAGCTGTAACCCTACCCCTAATGTTAAAAACTTTAACCCTAACTGTAATGTAAATAACAATTACCCTAACCCTAATCTAAATAATTCTAACCCTAACCCTAATGTAAATAACTGTAACAGTATCCCTAATGTAAATAACTCTAACCCTACCAGTAATGTAAATACATGGAACCCTAACACTAATATAAATAAGTGTAACCCCAACCCTAATGCAAATAACTGTAACCCAACTCCTAATGTAAATTGATTGATTGATTGATTGAATATTGTTTAACGTCTACTCAGCAATATTTCAGCTATATCAAGACGAGAACAAGTTTGTTGATAAATAATCACTTTGGGGTATGGAAATGGCCATGGGACGGGAAATTCTGACTGCCACTGGAAAAGTAGGGTGAAATCGTCAAGGGCGGGGAATTTAGCCTTGTAGCCGATCACCTACGGACCACCCCAAAGAGAGCTTGCTACAAGGGTTCTTTAACGTGCAGGAAGCGTGGCATTTCTTCCAACACGTGGACCTGAGTTTACATCCCATCCGAAAGATGGGGTGTGTATTTATAAATCCCGCACAACCACGGAATGGGTCCTATTTCTATATCCCGGGACCCTCGGGGTCAGCCTCCGTTTAACCCTAATGTAAAAAACTGTAACCCTAACCCTAATGTAAATAACTGTAACCCAACCTTAATGTAAATAACTGTAACCCTAACCCTAATGTAAATAACTGTAACCCTACCCCTAATGTAAATGACTATAACCCCACCCCTAATGTAAATAACTGTAACCCTACCTTTTATGTAAATAAGTGTAAACCTAACCATAATCTAAATAATTCTTACCCTACCCCTTATGTAAATAACTGTAACCCTACAACTAATGTAAATAACTGTAACCCTAACCCTATAGTCAATAAATGTAAACCTAACCCTAATGTGAATAACTGTAACCCTAACCTTAATGTAAATAACTGTAACCCTAACCCTAATTTATATAACAATAACGCTACCCCTAATGTATATAACTGTATCCATAACCCTAATGAAAATAACTCTAACCCAACCCCTTATGTAAATAATTATAACCCCACCCCAAATGTAAATAATTGTAACCCTACCCCCAATCTAAATAACTGTTACCCTACCCATAATGTAAATAACTGTAACCCTAACCCGAATGGAAATAACTGTAACCCTACCCCTAATGTAAATAACTATATCCTTAACCTAATGTAAATAACTCTAACCCTAGCCTTTATGTAAATAACTGCAACCCTACCCCTTATGTAAATAACTGTAACCCTAACTCTTATGTAAATAACTGTAACCCTACACCTAATATAAATAACTGTAACCCTAACCCTAATGTAAATAACTGTAACCCTACCCCTAATATATACGACTGTAACCCTACCATAAATGTATATAACTGTAACCCTAAGGCCCTATGTGTATAGCTGTATTCCTAACCCCAATGCATATAAATGTGCGCCAAACCCTAATGTATATTTCTCTAACCCTACGCCCTATATATATATAAATGTAAACCTAATCTAATTAACAGTAACCCTACCTCTAATGTATATTACTGTAACCTTGCCCTAATGTACATAAATGTAATCTTTCCCCTTATGTATATAACTGTAAAACTACCCCAAATATGTATAACTGTAACCCTATCCCTAATGTAAATAACTGTAACCCTAACCCTACTGTAAATAACTGTAAGCCTAACCCTAATGTAAATAACTGTAACCCTAATGTAAATACCAATAACCCTACCCCTAATGTAAATAACTGTATCCTTAACCCTACTGAAAATAACTCTAACCCAACTCCTTATGTAAATAACTGTAACCCTACCCCTAATGTAAAGAACTGTAACCCTAACCCTAATGTAAATAACTGTTACCCTAATCCTAATGTAAAAAACTGTAACTCTTCCCCTAATGTAAATAACTGTAACCCTATGCCTAATGTAAATAACTGTTACCCTACCCCTAATGTAAATAACTGTTACCCGACCTCTAATGTAAATGACTGTAAGCCTACCCCTAATGTAAATAACTGTAACCCTACCTCTAATGTAAATAACTGTAACACTACCCCTAATGTAAATAACTGTAAGCCTACCTCTAATGTATATAACTGTAACACTACCTCTAATGTAAATAACTGTAACCCTACCTCTAATATAAATAACTCTAACCCTAACCTAATGTAAATCACTGTAACCCTAACCCTAATGTAAATGACTGTAACCCTACCCCTAATGTAAATAACTGTAACCCTACCTCTAATGTTAATAACTGTAACACTACCCCTAATGTAAATAACTGTAACCCGACCTCTAATGTAAATAACTATAAGCCTAAACCTCATGTAAAAAACTAACCCTACTCCTAATGTAAATAAGTGTAACACTAGCCCTAATGTAAATAACTGTAATCGTAGAAGTATTGTAAATAACTGTAACACTAACCCGAATGTAAATAACTCAAACCCTACCAGTAATGTAAATAACTGTAACCCTTACCCGAATGTAAATTAGTGTAACCCTAGCCCTGATGTAAATAACTGTAATCGTAGAAGTATTGTAAATAACTGTAACCCTAACCCTAATGTTGATAACTGTAACCCTACTGGTAATGTAAACAACTTTAACCCTAATGTAAATAACTGTAACAGTTCCACTAATGTAAATAACTGTAGCCCTAATCCTAATTTATATAACTCTAACCCTAACCGTTATGTATATAACTGTAACCCTACCCCTTATGTATATAACTGTAATTCTAACCCTAATGTAAATAAATGAAACCCACTTCTAATGTAAATAACTGTAAACCTACCCCTAACGTAAATAACTGTAGCCCTAATCCTAATGTAAATAACTGTAACCCTATCCCTAATGTAAAAGACTGTAACCCTAACCCCAATGTAAATAATCCCCTAAGGTAAATAACTGTAACCCTAACCCTAATGTAAATAACAATAACCCTACCGCTAATGTATATAACTGTATCCATAACCCTAATGAAAATAACTCTAACCCAACCCCTTATGTAAATAACTTTAACCCTACCCCAAATGTAAATAATTGTAACCCTACCCCCAATCTAAATAACTGTTACCCTACCCATAATGTAAATAACTGTAACCCTACCCCTAATGTAAATAACTATATCCTTAACCCTAATGTAAATAACTCTAACCCTAGCCTTTATTTAAATAACTGAAACCCTACCCCTAATGTAACTAACTGTAACCCTAACTCTTACGTAAATAACTGTAACCCTACACCTTATATAAATAACTGTAACCCTAACCCTAATGTAAATAACTGTAACACTACCCCTAATGTAAATAACTGTAACCCTACCCCTAATGTATACGACTGTAACCCTACTATTAATATATGTAACTGTAACCCTAGGCCCTATGTGTATAGCTGTATTCCTAACACTAATATACATATGTGTGGGCCAAACCCTAATGTATATTTCTCTAACCCTACGCCCTATATATATATATATATATATATATATATATATATATATATATAAATGTAAACCTAATCTAATTAACAGTAACCCTACCTCTAATGTATATTACTGTAACCCTGCCCTAATGTACATAAATGTAATCCTTCCCCTTATGTATATAACTGTAAACCTACCCCAAATATGTATAACTGTAACCCTATCCGTAATGTAAATAACTGTAACCCTAACCCTACTGTAAATAACTGTAAGAATACCCCTAATGTAATTAACTGGTACCCTAATATAAATACCAATAACCCTACCCCTAATGTAAATAACTGTATCCTTAACCATAATGAAAATAACTCTAACCCAACCCCTTATGTAAACAACTGTAACCCTACCCCTAATGTAAAGAACTGTAACCCTAACCCTAATGTAAATAACTGTTACCCTAATCCTAATGTAAATAACTGTAACCCTACCCCGAATGTAAATAACTGTAACCCTAACCCTAATGTAAATAACTGGAAGCCTACCCCTAATGAAAATAACTGTAGCCCTAATCCTAATGTAAATAACTGTAACCCTAACCCTAATGTAAATACTGTAACCCTAACCGTTATGTAAATAACTGATCCCCTACCCCTAATATAAATAACTGTAACCCTGCCCCTAATGTAAATAACGCTAACCTTAACCCTAATGTAAATAACTGTAACAGTACCCTAATGTAAATAACCGAACCCTAACCCTAATATAAATAACTGTAACCCTGCCACTACTGTAAATAATTCTAACTCCAACCTAACGGAAATAACTGTAACCCTACCCCTAATGTAAAAAACTGCAACCCTAACCATAATGTAAATAATTGTAACCTTACCGTAAATGTAAATAACTGTAACCCTACCACTTATGTAAAAAACTGTAACCCTAACCCTAATGTAAATAATTGTAACCCTACCCCTAATGTAAATAACTGTAACCCTAACCCTAATGTAAATAACTTAAACCTAACCCTAATCTCAATAATTGTACACCTAACCCTAATGTTCATCACTGTAACCCTACCCCTTATGTAAATAACTGTAGCCCTAACCCTTATGTAAATAACTGTAACCCTACCTCTAATGTAAAAAACTGTAAGCCTACCCCTAAGTTAAATATCTGTAACCCTAATATAAATACCAATAACCCTACCCCTAATGTAAATAACTGTATCCTAACCCTAATGAAAATAACTCTAACCCAACCCCTTATGTAAATAACTGTAACCCTACCCCTAATGTAAATAACGATTACCCAAACCCTAATCTAAATAATTGTAACCCTAACCCTAATGTAAATAACTGTAACAGTATCCCTAATGTAAATAACTCTAACCCTACCAGAAATGTAAATAGGTTGAACCCTAACACTAATATAAATAAGTGTAACCCTAACCCTAATGTAAGTAACTTTAACCCTAACCCTAATCTCAATAATTGTACACCTAAACCTAATGTTCATCACTGTAACCCTACCCCTAATGTAAATAACTGTAGCCCTAACCCTTATGTAAATAACTGTAACCCTACCCCTAATGTAAAAAACTGTAACCCTAACCCTAATGTAAATAACAATAACCCTAACCCTAATCTAAATAATTGTAACCCTAACTCTAATGTAAATAACTGTAACAGTATCCCTAATTTAGATAACTCTAACCCTACCAGTAATGTAAATAGCTCTAACCCTAACCCTAATATAAATAAGTGTAACCCTAACCCTAATGCAAATAACTGTAACCCTACTCCTAATGTAAATAACTGTAACCCAACCTTAATGTATATAACTGTAACCCTACCCCTTATGTAAATAACTATAACCCCACCCCTAATCTAAATAACTGTAACCCTACCCCTTATGTAAATAACTGTAACCCTAACCATAATCTAAATAATTCTTACCCTACCCCTTATGTAAATAACTGTAACCCTACAACTAATGTAAATAACTGTAACCCTAACCCTAATGTAATTAACTGTAAACCTAACCCTAATTTGAAAAACTGTAACCCTAACCCTAATGTAAATAACTGTAACCATAACCCTAATGTAAATAACAATAACCCTACCCCTAATGTATATAATTGTATCCATAACCCTAATGAAAATAACTCTAACCCAAAACCTTATGTAAATAACTATAAGCCCACCCCAAATGTAAATAATTATAACCCTACCCCCAATCTAAATAACTGTTACCCTACCCATAATGTAAATAACTGTAACCCTACCCCTAATGTAAATAACTATATCCTTAACCCTAATGTAAATAACTCTAACCATAGCTTTTATGTAAATAACTGCAACCCTACCCCTAATGTAAATAACTGTAACCCTAACTCTTACGTAAATAACTGTAAGCCTACACCTAATATAAATAACTGTAACCCCAACCCTAATGTAAATAACTGTAACACTACCCCTAATGTAAATAGCCGTAACCGTACCTCTAATGTATACGAGTGTAACCCTACCATTAATGTATATAACTGTAACCCTAGGCCCTATGTGTATAGCTGTATTCCTAACCCCAATGTATATAAATGTGCGCCAAACCCTAATGTATATTTCTCTAACCCTACGCCCTATATATATATA
>MJUU01031899.1:25957-54959 GCA_002080025.1 Modiolus philippinarum | reverse complement strand
GTAAATAAGTATAACACTAACCCTAATGTATGTAAAAGGAACCCTACCCCTAATGTATATAACTGTAACCCTAACCCTAATGTACGTAACAGTAACCCTACCCCTAATGTATATAGCTGTAACGCTACCCCAAATGTATATAACTGTAACCCTACCCCTAATGTAAATAAATGTAGCCCTAACCCTAATGTATATAATTCTAACCCTAACCCTAATGTATATAACTGTAACCCTACCCCTTATGTAAATAGCTGTAACCCTACCCCTATGCATATAACAGTAACCCTACCCTAATTAATATTACTGTAACCCTAACACTAATGTACGTAACAGTAACCCTACCCCTAATGTAAATAACTGTAACCCTANAAATTATAGCCCGGGCTAAAGCATGTGCCAAAAAACATCATACTAAAATTTGAAAATGATCTGTTCACTGGAACCAAAGTTATGCTGTCCACAGACACAAAAATACCCAATTTTACCCCTTTTTGGCCCCTTTTTCTGAAACGGGTGGGGCCATAAACCCGACATTAAAACCCGGGATAGCCATTATGCCAAGACACCACATACTGAAATTTGAAGATGATCCGTCCACTAGAAACAAAGTTATGCTGGCCACAGACGCCGACGCCGACGACTGCGCCATAACATAATACGACCGCAAAATTTTTGCGGTCGTATAAAAACTGTAACCGTACCTTTAATGTAAATAACTGTAGCCCTAACCATAATGTAAATAACTGTAACCTTACCCCTAATGTTTATAACTGTAACCCTAACCTTAATGTCAATAACTGTAACCCTACCCCTAATGTAAATAACTGTAGCCCTAACCCTAATGTAAATAACTGTAACCCCAGACCTAATGTAAATAACTGTAAATCTACCGCTGATGTAAATAACTGTAACCCTAACCCTAATATAAATAACTGTAACCCTGCAACTAATGTAAATAACTCTAACCCTTAACCTAATGTAAGTAACTGTAACAGTACCCCTAATGTAAGTAACTGTAGCCCTAACCCTAATGTATATAACTGTAATCCTAACCGTTATGTATATAACTGTAACCCTACCCCTTATGTATATAGCTGTAACCCTAACCCTAATGTATTTGAATGTAACCCTACCCCTAATGTATACAACTGTAACCCTACCATTAATGTATATAACTGTAACCCTAGCCCCTATGTTTATAGCTGTATTCCTAACCCCAATGTATATAAATGTGCGCCTAACCCTAATGTATATTTCTCTAACCCTACGCCCTTTTCATATAAATGTAAACCTAACCCTAATCTATTTAACAGTAACCCTACCCCTACTGTATATTACTGTAACCCTGCCCTAATGTATATAACTGTAATCCTTCCCCTTATGTATATAACTGTAAAGCTACCCCAAATGTGTATAACTGTAACCCTACCCGTAATGTAAAAAACTGTAACCCTAACCCAAATGTAAATAACTCTAACCCTACCCCTAATGAAAATAACTGTAACACTACCCCTATTTTAAATAAGTGTAACAATAGCCCTAATGTAAATTACTGTAACCATAATCCTAATGTAAATAACTGTAACCCTAACCCTAATGTAAATAACTGTAACCCTAACCCTAAAGTATATAACTGTAATCCTAACCCTAATGTAAATAACTCTAACCCTACCAGTAATGTAAATAACTGTAACCCTAACCCTAATGTAAATTGATTGATTGAATATTGTTTAACGTCTACTCAGCAATATTTCAGCTATATCAAGATGAGAACAAGTTTGTTGATAAATAATCACTTTGGGGTATGAAAAGGGCCATGGGACGGGAAATTCTGACTACCACTGGAAAAGTAGGGTGAATTTGTCAAGGGCGGGGAATTTAGCCTTGTAGCCGATCAACTACGAACCACCCAAAAAAGAGCTTGTTACAAGGATTCTTTAACGTGCAGGAAGCGTGGCATTTTTTCCAACACGTGGACCTGAGTTTACATCCCATCCGAAAGATGGGTTGTGTATTTATTAATGCAGCACAACCACGGAATGGGTCATATTTCTATATCCCGGGACCCTCGGGGTCAGCCTCCGTTTAGGAGGGGTCACACCCCGCAAGCCGGAGATACTACGTCCTATTTCTATATCCCGGGGTTCCCTCGGGGTCCTCTGTTAGGAAGACTCATACCCCAAGCTCAGAGGATGCTGCGGGCCTATTCATAAGCCGGGACCGCGCTCGGCGGCCTAATGTAAATAAGTATAACCCTAGCCCTAATGTAAATAACTGTAACCCTAATCCTAATGTAAATAACAGTAACCCTAACCCTAATGTAAAAAAACAGTAACCGTTCCCCTAATGTAAATAACTGTACCCCTACCCCTACTGTAAATAACTGTAACCCTAACCGTAATGTTAATAACTGTAACCCTAACCCTAATGTAAATAACTGTAACCCTATCTCTAATGCAAATAACTGTAACCCTAACCCGAATATAAATAACTGTAACCCTAACCCTTATGTAAATAACTGTAACCCTACCCTGAATGTAAATAACTGTAACCCTAACCATAATGTAAATAACTGTAACCCTACCCCTAATGTAAATAACTGTATCCTTAACCCTAATGTAAATAACTCTAATC
Organism: Modiolus philippinarum; assembly: GCA_002080025.1. Lineage (NCBI taxonomy): Eukaryota > Metazoa > Mollusca > Bivalvia > Mytilida > Modiolidae > Modiolus > Modiolus philippinarum. Next base: position 52,325 of record MJUU01031899.1, on the reverse strand, counting down.
CTACCCTTTATGTAAATAAGTGTAACCCACCCCTAATGTAAATAACTGTAACCCTAACCCTAATGTAAATAACTAGAGACTTAACCCTAATGTAAATAACAGTAACCCTACTCCTAATGTAAAGAACTGTAATCCTAACCCTAATGTTGATAACTGTAACCCTAACCCAACTGTAAATAACTGTAACCCTACCCCAAATGTAAATAACTGTTACCCTACCCCTAATGTAAATATTTGTAATTTTACCCCTAATGTAAATAACTGTAACCGTAACCCTCATGTAAATAACTGTATCCTTATCCCTAATGTAAATAACTGTAGCCCTAACCCTAATGTATATAACTGTAACCCTACCCCTTATGTATATAACTGTAACCTTAACCCTAATGTATATAAATGTAACCCTACCCCTAAGGTATACAACTGTAACCCTACCATTAATGTATATAACTAACCCTAGCCTCTATGTATATAGCTGTATGATCACCCCAATGTATATAAATGTGCGCCTAACCCTATATTTCTCTAACCCCACGCCGCCCTCTTTATATAAATGTAAACCTAACCCTAATCGATTTAACAGTAACCCTACCCCTAATTTATATTACTGTAACCCTGCCCTAATGTACAAACTGTAATCCTTCCCCTTATGTATATGACGGTAAACCTACCCCAAATGTGTATAACTGTAACCCTGCCCCTTATGTGTATAAATCTGACCCTTCCCTTTATGTATATAACTGTAACCCTAACCCTAATGTATATAATTGTAACCCTACTGTAATGTATGCAACTGTAACCCTACCCTTCATGTATATAACTGCAACACTACTCCTACGGTATATTGCTGTAATCCTACCCCTAATGTATATAAGTGTAACCCTACCCCTAAGGTATATTGCTGTAGTTCTACCCCTAATGTATATAAGTATAACCCTACCCCTCAGGTATATAGCAGTAACCCTTCCCCGAATGTATATAACTGTACATTACCCCTAATATGTATATAACAGTAACCCTACCCCTAACATATATAACTGTAACCCTAGCCCTAATGTACGTAACAGTAACCCTACCCCTAATGTTAATAACTGTAACCCTACTACTGATGTATATAACTGCAACCCTACCCCTAATGTATATATCTGTAACCCTAATCCTAATGTAAATAACTGTAAAATTAACCGTAATGTTAATAACTGTTACCCGACCCCTAATGTAAATGACTGTAACTCTAACCCTAACGTAAATAACTGTAACCCTACCGCTAATGCAGATAACTGTAGCCCTAACCCTAGTGTAGATAACTGTAACCCTAACCCTAATGTAAATAACTGTAACCCTAACCGTTATGTATATAACTGTAACCCTATCCCTATTGTAGATAACTGTAACGTTAACACTAATGTATTTAACTGTAACCCTAACCGTTATGTATATAACTGTAACCCTACCCCTAACCCTAATGTATATAACTGTTACCCTACCCCTTATGTAAATAACTGTAACCCTGCCCCTAATGTAAATAAATGTAACCCTAACCCTAATATAAATAACTGTAACCCTGCCCCTAATGTAAATAACTCTAACCCTAACCCTAATGTAAATAACTGTAACAGTACCCCTAATGTAAATAACTGTAGCCCTAACCCTAATGTATATAACTGTAACCCTAACCGGTATGTAGATAACTATAACCCTACCCCTTATGTATATAACTGTAAACCTACCCCAAATGTATATAACTGTAACCCTACCCCTAATGTAAATAACTGTAACACTACCCCTAATGTAAATAACTGTAACCCTAACCCTAATGTAAATAACTGTAACCCTAACCCTAATGTAATTTTTCTGAGAGCTTCGTCTCTTTCTCGGAGTTGAATATTCGGTCTTTATAGAGAAAAGTCTGTTTGATATCGCACATAACAATATGCCGTTTCTCGAACATTGTTTACTAAATTTGTATTCCGTATGGATGCAATCGGCATTCGGTAAAGATTTTATCTCTTTTGTTAGTAAACGCACTCCTTGGCATTTCTTTTTGTTTAAAATAGCACCGGGCATCCACGTATCCCAATAGTTCGATGGACCCTACATTAATTTATAGTGTTTCGGCAGCTTTTCTGCTTCTTCACTCTTACATAAAAGATGAATAAATTAGGATTGAGCAAAAAATCTAGCTCTTGCAAACTCGTAGCCAGTTTCTTCAAAACTGATGATGATGATAAGGGATATCCATCTAACCAAGAAGAACTGTTCAAATTAGATGACGATGATTTCGACTTTTCGTTGGATCTGAACACACAGAATGAGGAAGCCGTTGATTTTTCAGACATTATTTCAGAAACTCTTGGCCAATTCAACCAAAAGGTTGATATTAGACACCAAGTCTCGGAAACCAGAGAAGGGCTGTCGTATGCAGCCAAAGCCAATAAGTCATCGCCCTACCTCAACATACAATTGAAATGCAGTCCAGAATTCTATGATGAGGAAATTTAGAAAGATTTCAAGGATATGTGGACAAACAAAATCCCGTCAGTCAAAGATGAAAAGTTGATTGATTGAATATTATTTAATGTCTACTGAGCAATATTTAAGCTATATCAAGACGAGAACAAGTTTGTTTATAAATAATCACTTTGGGGTATGGAAAGTCATGGTACGGAAAATTCTGACTGCTACTGGGAAAGTAGGGTGAAATCGAAAGGGGCGGGGAATGAAAAGTTGAACGCAAGTGTACAGCACTTGGACAAAAAGATTGAGGACTTAGATAAAGAAATCAAAAGTATTGTTGAAACTGCCAAAGCCAAAATTGGATACAAAACAAAAGGGTTCCGTGGACGCGCGTAAAGAGTTAAGCAATAGACTTAAAATGACAAAGGAAAATTAAGACAGTGATCTACTAGAATTCAAGACAAATATTAGATCCAGGAAGCCATATACCAAAAATTAACAAAACAAACACGCTATGCGCCTTAGAAAGGAATATACAGAGAGCAGCAACTTCGCCGATGACAGGTCAGATGGATAGATAAAACTTGTTAATTCGGCATATTATAAACATTTACATCATAAGATCTTTAATTAAGATGCATGACAGTATGTTAGAGCAACAAATGAAGAAAGTCCATGAAATTAAAAAAAAACACATCATTAGTTATATGAAATGAATATGTTATTATCACAAAATTAAATAGGTAGCAGATTCGTTTATAATAGCTAAAATGTTGAACGGTTTTAAAAAATTGAAGCCTCAAAAAGATACTCGATTACCTATTACAATGGATATATTGGCTAAATTTCCCCCGATCTTAGTACAATATGCTATTCTAACTATGAATACTGTATGTTTAAAGCAGCTTTTAACCTTTCATTCTTTGGCCTGATGAGAATAGAGGAATTAGTCTTTAATTAATGTAACCTGCATAAAACTAAATTCGAATGATATTTCAAAACTGGAAATAAACTACACGTCACAATACGTCATTTAAAGAACGACCAAGCAGGTAAGGGTGTTACATTAATAATTGATTCGTTCAAATCAAGAGCTTTATGTCCAGTTCATGCCATTGTAAATTACTTAAAAGTTGCAACCGCCTACAGCAAAACAATTTTTCTGTCATTATGTTAAGACACCTTTAACAAGATATCAGTTTACACATGTTTCGTCTCAAACGATTAGCATAGGAGGCTTACCAGTACACTTCTATAAATCGCATAGCTTGTGTATCGGCATTAGTACTACATTAGCATTGAATGGTGATCCAGATGTTATGTCGCTGGAAAAGTTCTCGAGTTGTTAATAGATATATTAGAATTCGACATGATAAAGGTAATTAATTTTTCAGATATCTGGATAATGAGCTCTTCAATTGTTCACTGGGAGGAGAAGCGCACTTTTAAAACAAGCAGGAGACACTTGGGAGATGACACGTGTTGGGGAAAGGTTTTATGGATACCAAAGAGGGAATTACTGTTTGAAGACCTTTAAGTTTTGCTTTATGCTGAACTCGCATCAAAACCAGCACCACAGTATATCATCCTTCATGTGGGAGGTAATGACATTCGGAACATTAATATTCAAGATTATGGCAAATTACTCTCAAAGGACATAGCTGAATTAGCACTATTACTTCCGGATACCATCCTGATTTGGTCTGATATATTTGCGCGCTTAAATTGGGGTTCGATGTTGGTATTTCAGAAATAAAAGCGATAGAGTCAAAACGCAAACGAATTAACATGTTAGCTAGGAAAAAATATTCTTGGGGAGGTATTTAACATGCACATAGATGTAATTGATCAGAGGTCAGAGTTATTTTATCGTGATTGTATACATTTATCAGATGTCGGTAATGACATATTTTTGAATGTATAACAAGCCAGTTTAGAAACATTTTTGCTTTATCCTCTTGTACAGGCATTTCCTTGTGAAGTTCATTAAAAGGCTAAGCGACTTGTGGATGTTCAAAAGTGTATAATACACTTTTGTATGGCCAGATCCGTTCTTTGGTGGTTCAGTTGTTTCATTCTTGTATATTATATAAATATATTGCCAGCGTTTAATATCCTGGGAGAAAAAGTAATATTGTTTATAATAAGATGTCAAATCCCGCTAAAGCAATTATCATAGGGGGTCATTGAGTTAATTTCGCTAGAGCAAATTATCGTAGGAGATTGTTCAGTACATTAATCTTGCTAGTGTATGTTTTATCATCGGAGATACATGTACATGTATACAATGGTTGGTTTAAGTTGACCTTGGTTTGTTGTAGTGTCCGTTTATTTGGCCTGCAACGAGTTGTGACAATTAGCTGGATTGTATCCAGGCATAAAGGTTTTTGGGATTTGGTCATAAATTTGTTAGTGTTCTAATAATTAGACGGCTGCGGCCAATTAGTTCCAATATTTGAAGTTTTTATTTAAGGACAATTTATTGAAATAATACATTTTGTTTCATTCAATAAACAAAATAAATTATTTGAATTTGATGTGAGTTTCCGCATTTACAATGAATCATTCTGTCAGTCGCAAACCTTGTTCTGACCTTCTTAAATCTAGCTTGTCTTGCAAAAAAGCCGCCGACATAAGCACGTGTTTTTATCCGTCAAGGTATGAAAACACAAATTGTTTCTTCATCATAACATTTAAGAGATTCAAGAGGTAAGAGGTCTGAGTGGGAATCCAGGTGTCATGAAGGTCTTAATGCAGTTTGCATCAAGTACATTTACTGACTTCAGAAATCAGCTGAGGAGAAGGGTAAGAAATTGGGTAGAATTGCTTTTCTCATGCATATCAAAAAGCATAAGAACTAAGTTTTGTCCTCTTTTAATGAGGAAATAACTGGATGTATTTTTGTGTCGCCTGCACCAAGTGCAGGATCGACACATAGGGATCACTATCCGTCGTCTTGCGTCCGTCCGTCCATCTCTCTGTCCGTCTGTCTGTATGGATCCAAAATTTTTACATTATCCGCATCTCTTCCTAAACCGCTTGGTACTTTCGAACGAAACTTGCAGGAATGCTTCAGTATATATTGTAGATGTGCATCATCTATTTAGTTTTTCTTTATTTATGTTTTTCCAGATTTTGAACCTATTTTTGGACTTATTAATTTTAGCTTATTAGAGTCATAGGGTATACCTCCATTATCCGCAACTCCTCCTAGACCGCTTGGTACTTTCCAACAAAACTTGCAAGAATGATTCAATATATATTGCACATGTGCACCATGCATTTAGTTTTTTATTAATTTTGATTTTTTCGATTTTTTAGCTATCTTTGGACTTTGTCGTTTTAGCTTATTGGCGTCATAGGGTATACCTCCATTATCCGCAACTCCTCCTAGACCGCTTAGTACTTTCCAACCAAACTTGCAAGAATGCTTCAATATATATTGCAGATTTGCACCATGTATTTTGGTTTTCATTAATTTTTTTTTCAGATTTTTTAGCTATCTTTGGACTTTGGCATTTTAGCTTAATGGTGACAAAGGGTATACACTAGACCGCTGGGTACTTTCCAACCAAACTTTCAGGAATACTTCAATTTATATTGCAGATGTGCACCATGCATTATGATTTTCTTTAATTTTGTTTTTCTCTGATATATATAGTGCAGGCGACTCATGTGTTCTGCGGAACACCCATGCATTTTTTGAAGATTTTGAGGCATCAACTGGGGATTTGATTATCACAAATTGAATTTACTGGAGGCATGTTGCAATATTACTGAGATCCTCAAGAAAATAGTCTCATTTTATGACCATGATGACACAAAATCATTTTTGTTTTTGTCAGGATTTAAAATAAAGCCACAAACTTAAATAATTACATTTTTGAAAATGATAAATGACTGGCGTATGTGTTTTGAACGATTTTTTAACGGCATGTCAAAGCCACAAAATTGTAAGGGATAATATAGAATTATCGCAGGTAATTCTACATTACCTGAATTTTGGGGTTTTTTTCGTGCAGATCTGATGGTATATCATTACCTCATGATATTTAAATATAAATAACAAAATACCGTATTTACTGTTAATTTATTTTCTGCAAATGCGCATTTCGACAACTTATTATAAACAAATTTTTAAAATGGGTCTCTATGAATTACAGAGATAATTTTTCTTATCTGGAGGTAATAGGCTGCCTTACTTATCACTTGACAGGTAATGAAATTACTCCTAAGGTAACACGTAATGAACTATGTTATATAGATGGCAAATAAATATATATTTTAAAAATTTCATTTCATTTTGGAGCATCTTGAAATTGTACTCCCTGACCCTCATATTTAGGGATATTGGGTATTTTTTTAGGGCACAATTTACTTCACTATTTGAAAGTGGTTCAGCGATTGGACACAGTGATCACTTTTATTTTGATGTTGGCAATACATTTTGACAAAACATGAATATTAATATGTTTTTTTTTTCAAATATAGTGCATGCATGATTTGATTTGTGAATTGTACATGCATGTTTTCTAATGTACATGAAATACGAATGGCAGTATGGGAATCGGCAAGGTTCTGTACCTTTTTTCTCGGCAAATATCTTTTAAGAACCGTGATCCTTGATTCCATTTAATATTGGAAAATTATAACATTCAGGTTTAAACACAGAACAAGTTCTAAAACATCCATGTTTAAACAGAAAAAGTTCCATCATAAGGAAATTTATACCCTGCAGGCACCTTGATAGAGAATAAAATAGTAAATTTGCCCAAACCTCATTTATTGATTTCGATAAAATATCCTCAGGACAAAAGCAATATACAATCCTTAAATCATTGTGGCCCCTTTTTATCTACAGTATTTATTAATGTAACTTACAGTTATACTATTTCCTGGTTCACTGTCATCATCATCAATTTCAATTAATGGAGTGTCCGGAAATTAACAAGACCAAAATTTTCATAAGAACACTTCATTCTTTCAGAGCAGTCATGTGTGGAACTTTAGTGAAAACCGAATCAAGTGAATTTCTTTGCACAGTAACTTATTTCAGTTATCAAATATTGACTTCTTTAATCAAAGCTCTATAAATCCTGAAGGTGTTCGTATGTGTTGAAGTTAAATAATTCACGTCATTTTTATATCCAATTTCAAACTTGGGCATTCCATTGCAGTCAAAATATGATATCATACTAGCAAGATTTGCTACGAGTATGACAACTTCCTAAATTATGATAGTGTTTTAGGGATTTGAATTATTAACCTCACATTAAAAGGAAATGTGGATTATTTATACACTTAAATATGTTCATACACCTTCAACATTTTTTTATCGAATTATTTTATGCAGGGGATATCGCAATGTTTCAGACAAAAACAGCCACTCTTTACGTACATTTTTAAAATGCATGCAATTCCCCCTTGTGAAAATGAATGATTATGCAAGATGACTATTGTACATGGATCGATTAACATAATTTTAAATCTCAGTAAAATAAGCCGATCAGACAAATGAAGTACCTGCATGCATCGTGTTTATTTATATCCACATGCAAATTAACTACATGCGCATCGAGCGCAAATTTGACATAATAGAGAATAACACAGTCGAAGATCTCCAATTTCTGATTACGGCGGAGTCACAGCAGAGCCTATAGTTACATCAAGGTACTAAAAATACAAGAATACCAGAGTTGCATGACAATCAGTAATATTTTTTTTTTATAAAAAGGCTTTTAAGAGATTGTGGATTGAAACTAAAAAACAAGTGTCGAATGGGCTTGAATATAGTTCCGAGAGGTTTATAATACATCCAAACCCATTTTAAATTACTACTTCGCTTTAAATTTCCTGTATTATTATATTAAATTTTTATTTTATATAACCGATAGCTAGGGTGTTCAGTACGAACACCAAAAATGATTCAGCTTTTAGCTATCAGTCAGAAGACCTAAACTTCGCGAAATTTCAAAGTTTCAAGAGCATAACTCCAGAACCCCTTGGACCTCTGAACCCAAAATCAAACATGGCCTAATTCTTGTGGTCAGCTAGTTACATACTAAATTTATTTCGTTCACCTTCCATACATCATTCGTGTAAAGTTTGGTTGAATTGGCTTCAATGTTTACAGAAGAGAAAATGAAAATAAAAAGTTAACGCCGGACGACGGACACCAAGTGATAGCAATAGCTCACGCGTACTCTTTGGATCAGATGAGCTAACATTTTTAGTAGTCATTGGGTAGGGGACTTGTGTTCGTTTCAATTTGCGTTAATCTAATGTTTTCTGAGGAATAGTTTTAGGAGGCCAATCTTAAAGTTATGACCATAGCTGACTGGTACTTTGCCCTTTTCCACCACTCTTTTCGTTAGTGTCTTGCAATCCTTGAAGCTTTCCTTGTTCTTCTTCTTGCTCCCATACCCTTATCTCTCTTAAGACGTCTAATTGTAATATCAGGCAAAATATCTTGTGTAGGAGCAGAATTCCTGTGAGGAAATTTATAACAGAAGTAATATGGTGAGGTTTCTGATATTGCTAAAATACATAGATGCAATCATCTCTTGGCTTCAATCAGGAACTATCAACTGAGTTTCAGTAATATTGGTCTTCTTTCAGTTATCATGAAAAAATATTTCTATTTATTACATACTTGGAAGAAATAAAAGCGTTTTTGCATGATCAATATGACCGGAAGTAAACTGTCCATATTTTTACACCCCGGGAAAATATCAGGTTATTTTATGTTCCCCGTGCATCTCAGACAAAATAAACATCTTCCGGTCCATATTGGCCTGGGCAAATAAACGAATTCCGGTCCATATCGGCCTGGCATTTCTTAACATCGGAAGTATATAATAAAAAGTTTAATACATGGGCATTTCCATAATGGCCTAGTTATCATCCCTCCACCCATATTGTCCCTCGGCTTCGTCTTGGGCCAATATGGGTGTCTCGGGATGATAACAAGACTAATATGGAAATGCCCATGTATTAATCTGTATTTACTAAATCCATATCACCGAGTGGTAAAACAAGTGTTAACTGTCAGTATGTTCGCAGGCGAAACGCAAAAGTCTCACAATCGAACTCCCCTATCGGATGCCTGGGCAATACGTGACTTCCTTTTTAAAAAAGTTTGGGCAGGGGTTCCCCTGATGGATTAGTTTACACAAATTGATGAAATTAAAATATAACTTGCATAAAAAAATACTTTTCCTCAAAATTTCAATTTTTTAAATATGGTTTCCATTGCAACAATTTCAAATGCCATGGAACCCTTTTTTAAAAGGCACTTACTTTTACCATGAGGTGCAAATCTACAATATATATAGAAATATTTTTTGAAGTTTCAAAAATATAGATTGAAAACTGTAGCAGGAGCTGATTTCACAAAATCAGTATCCCATTTTCCCTGCCCGCCGACATTCACCATACTATAACTAATTTCATTCGTCCCACTACTTTATGTCTATGCCACTTCGGTCATACTCCACTGACTTCGAAATTTTGCCCGGCACCTGAATCGGTTTTCAGGGGCTCCGGCTACAGAGCTGCCGAGGTCGTCCCCAGTTGGTGGATAGGGGAATGCCCTGTCTATGCGGGGTAGTCAGTTCATAATACGGGGTAGTCAGTTCATAATACGGAAAGCCTGACCGCGGATCATTGTAGCCAGACTGTGGAGAAACGCCACGCTCAAAGCAGTTTAATGTTCCCCTTTATATTGTCTACTCAAAAGAGAGCAGACGCATTTGGTGTCGGTATGGAAGGTTAAATTATCTGCCCCTACCCATTACCCCCTTTTCCAGAAGCATTCAAAAGTTGCACGGTTGTTGTCCCTTCAACCTTTGTTTCTCTCTTCTCTTGCTTTCAATTTTTTGTATTGATTAACTTGTTCTCGTTCTGATATAGCTGAAATATTGCTCATTGGACGTTCAACTCTAATTACTCAATCAATCTATATTGTCTAAAGAGAGTACAGTCACTAAGACTCGTATAGAAGGCTAAATGTCTTGCCCCTACCCATTATATAACAGGTTAAATGTCTTGCCCCTACCCATTTCTCCCCTATCAGTGGCAATCAAAACTCGTTGTCCCGGTTGTCTCTTCTACTTCCTTCTCTTACTTATTTTATTTATTAACTTATTTTATTTTTCTATTATTTTTTTTTGAATTGTTAAAACTTGCTCTGGTCCTGACATAGCTGAAAAAAGGGCTACATGATGCGACCGCACCATGTCAACCACTGAAATTTGAACAAGTATAATTTAAAGCAAATGTGGACACAGTAAAAAGCTCTGAACAGAACAGTAATAGGAAGGTTCGCCGTGACGTCACAGACTTGAAAAGATAAATTTGCCTGGCAAAAAATCGTGATAATTAATAAGGGTCATAAAAATTTTAGGTATCTTGATAATTCTTTTTGATCGAAATTCTTGAATGTATACACTTTTGCAATTTTTTTAATAAATTTATTTTTTCAATATCTATATAATTACCGTTTTTGTAAAGTGTATCAAATTTAGCAATTTTGACACTTTTTAAAACCTCACAAAATTTTTTCTGCACAAATTTTTTAAAAAGTAAATCGGCAGAAAAAATATGAAAATCTTAAAAATTATTATGCATTTTACAGATCCAAAATCGGATGGATAATGAAAAAATGACAAAAGATAAAAATTTTTTTTTCATTGTTATAAAGTGGTCTTACTACGATTGTACATATGTAAATTAGATTTTATGACATCACTAATAAATGAGGTTTGCGAACCTTCCGATTAGATGGACACAAAAAGAAGCTTGATACAGTAACTAACCGCACACAAAATAGTAAAAATAAAGCTTACAATGATAATAATCCAAAGAAAAAATCCCCTCAAAATCGGAAGAAAAATAAAGATTTCCCATATTGCCCCTTTGACCCCCTTACAGCTCGGAAACGACAAGAGCTACGCAAAATCCGTTGAATATTACGTAAAGCTTACAATGAGAGGAATGCAAGGAAAAAATCTCATCAAAATCTGATGAATAATAAAGATTTCACATGTTTCTAATAATTGCAATTTTAGCTCCTTTGACAACTTATAGCCCGGAAATGGTAAGAGCTACGTCAAAACTGTTGACAAACTACTGAAAGCCTACAATGTGAAGAATGTAAAAAAAAATCCCATTGAAATAAGATGAAAATTTAAAATTTCAGGTAATCGCATGACTTTGTTTGAAATTTGGTCCCGTTGGACCCTCGTAGCTTGGAAAGAAAACAAATCATCAAAAATCTGATAGTGCAGACTTAAACAGACACAAGTAATCAATGATCATAAATTGGAAGTAAAAGAAGTCAGAAATAAAAGAGGAAGGAACAACTGGAGCTACGAGTTTGAATTGCCACTGGAACAGGAAATTTCCTTCGGAAAATGTAGATACATAGATTGATTATATAGAATTTTAACATTCATAGAGCAATATTTCAGCTATATCAGGATAAAATCGAAAAAATTATCAGTAGAAGAAGTAATAAAAAATGGGAGTTGTTCCATTGCAAAAGGAAAAGAGGAGAAGTGGAAAGGGGCTGGACATGTAGTTGATAAACTGATTGATGTTTTACACCAGCAATATTTCAGCCTTATCGTGGCGAGAACTGTTTAGTAAATTGAATAATTATAAAAAAAATATATTAAATATCAATATAAACCCTTATAGCTGTATACAAGTGAGACAAGAGTGTAATATATTTATGAAACATTATACTAGGAGAAATGTCAGTTTAACTGTTACAATATTAGAACTTTGAGATAAATCCATTTAAATATTTATCCATTTTAATCTTACTAAATAAATTGATTGCTTTTAAGAATTGAACGATTTTGTCGCCAGCAGCATTTGTGAATAGATTTTAGGACAATCAGAAGAATAAAAATCACGCCTGATATCGGCAATATCTACACATTCAAATAAAAAGTGTTTGATTGTATAAGGACAATTGCATGGAATACATTCAGGTCTGACATCACTGTTGAGGATAAGCTGTGTGTTGTTCTATTGTTTCAAATACGACATCAGGCCAACACCACAGGAACCGACTTGTTTACCGACGTCTGACTGTATTCATGCAGTTTATTATTTATTGGCAGATCCAATTTGGCCTGCCATAACTTTAAAATGTATTTAACGATTAAAGACTTCATGTCAGTGTACGGTACTGGATGTGACTCGAAGTGAGCTTGACTTAATGAGAAATCATGCCGACTATATTTCCTATATAAAGACCCTTTGCAATGTTATTTGACATCGACTTAACGCAGAAAGAATATGAAAAAGTACAAATCAATACTTAAATAGTATAAATACGATTTTTCCGGTCGCCAAAGCGTGAAGATATGATGGTCCAAAAGGCGATTAGTTTTTATTTTTAGACGGGTAAACAGCGCTGTTATAATATANGATATTGTCAGTATCTCCGTACTGACCTGATACAAGAAAATATCAGGCAATGACGTCATGAAATTGACATCATGATTCTTATGACCTTGCCGATAAAAACAATAATGGTAGTTTTGAAGGTCTCGACAGAAAATATCACTAGTATCACAGCTCGTCCTATCGGACTCGCTGCGATACGGTGATATTTTCTGTCTCGACCTTCAAAACTACCATTATTCTATATATAAATGCAATAAAAAAATTGGCGACATGATCATGACATCTAAGATCAAACCATTTTGATCACAATAAACATATTCAGCATACTTCATCAGTATGAAGAGAATGGCCACGAACTGAAAACCAAAAACAAAGTTGTGTTATACTATTTGAAAACAATTTTTTTTATACTTAACATATAAAAAAAGAATAACGACAATAAAGTCATCTATAAAATGCAAATATCTGAAGACATCTTTTAATTATACTGAAACATAGGCTCTTGCAATACACAGTTAGTCACCTGTATTCATTGTCCCTCAGAAAACTGTATGAAACATGTATGGGTAATTACAGCCATGATATTTTTATGCTGGACAACTGATGAGATTGGGCATGAAAAAAAAATCGGAATATAAGGGATATTCCATTTATATTATAATTACTGAAAACAACACTCCAACATAAAAAACTAAACAAGTTGCAAATGAAGGACACTTAATGCAAAACTAATATAGAAATGCAGCGTGGGAACTATTAATATAGTCAACACATTTGCGCGTTTTATTGTTTCCCTCCCTTAATTATCTCTGGAATCGTCTTATTTCCAAGGTGATCGGTTTCTAATTTGACTCTCCTTTTGGTTTACAGCAGTATACTGGCTAAAAGTCTAATTCTTGGTTAACTATGTCAAAACTATACACATAAATGTTTTAAATGGTATTTACATCTGGTAACTACAACGTTTTCAACAAACAAAAAACCACATAACAAGAATGAATCGCAATCTTCACAGTGTCTTTCCAATTCCTGTAAAAAGGGTTATGGAGAATCACAAAAATGGATGAAATCCAATTTGGGCAACAACATACTGTTTCAATTGCAGCCTAATTGATTCTATATATATAGTAAATGGACATGTGAATTTATGGACGTTTAAATCGGTTGAAATTGCAATGCTGTTTTTTTTGTCATCTTAATTATTTATTGGTGAGAACATTCAAAAGAATTTAGTTTAGATTGACTGAAACTTGAAGTAAACCAGTAATAAAACGTGACTTTAATAGACTATAACAAGCATAGCTGCAAAGATTCACAAAAATAACTCATCGAGAAAATTTGAGTACTACATGACTGCTGGATATCACATCAAATATTTGCCAGATTGTATAGCTAATGGATGTTTGAAAAAGTCAGAAGTTTGGGAAATTGGATTTAACCTTGGCGATGACGCAAAAAAATCAAATATAGAAACAATACGGAAAAATAAGAAAAACATGCTGCATAGCACAGGGGAAGAGAAAATGAACAAAGACACGTCTTGTTTCCTTACTGAATCCGACATCTTAATCGGTTTTCAAGGGCTCGGGCTACAGAGCTGCCGGGCGCGTCCCCATTGTGGTTGATAGGGGGTGCCTTTTCTCTGCGGAGTTTACGGGTCATTATACGGAAAGTCTGACCGCTATCCATTGAAGCACCAATAAGAGGAAAAAAGCCACGCTCGATGTAGTATGAAGACCCCTTCTTTACTTCTCTTAAGAGAGCAGACTCGACGGGAATTGCATAGAAAGCTTACTTTCTTGCTCCTACCCATTTTCTTCTTTTCTTGAATCTTGTTCTTAAATAACAAAATACCGAAGTTACTGTTAATTTTATCTGTTGACATAATCCAGAAGTAGGATTATGTTAAAACCACAATTAAAGAAATCACACCAAAATCTGACAAATAATTAATGTTCTACATTAATATACATGGGAGCACCAAATCTGGCCTTTAAATAAAACGGAAGGGCTACAATACCAAGAATAAACAGACCCTTTGTTTTGTGTCAAGAAACATTGAATGAAAATTTCATAAAAAGGATTGGTCAAGTAGAACTAGAGCTATTGACCAAAATCAAATTGTCTATTGACAACGACGGTAATGACAATGATGACTACTCAATGCCATAATATGACCACTAAAATTTTGTCCTATAAAGACTTGATTTATTTTATTTTATCTATATATTTTTTTAAAGAAGATGAAATATTAAAAACATCATCAGCATTGTGGAAAGGACTGCCGATGAGTACAGTTGCAATGAATATTTTCATTGATGATATATCGGCTAATCAGTCAACACGATGGTCACCTCTTCATGCTGTACAAGCCCAGGTATCTTGTCTCCCGATCATAGAAAAGAATAAAGGCAAACATGTTGTGTTTCTTTTCCTCTCAGGAAATATGAATATACAAGAATTACTAACACCAATTGGTCAGATATTGAAAATTGCATTAAGTTTGCATTAATTTAGCTACATTTTTTTTGAACGATTGTCTTTTTACATAGAAAATGTACAAAAATGTATTACATTCACTAAATGAAACTTCCTTTGCGTAATTGTTAATTGGCTATACACGATATTAACACTTCAGCCAGTCAACTGGTATTTATTATAGTATATTAGAAATCAAACAGATGTCACAAAAACAACTACAATTGTTTTGTTTTTTAAATTTCAGGATTGCAGAGTTATAGCAAGAAAATTAGCACACACACCTACCCATTCAACAGTGCCGTATTCAGCTTTAGAGACAAGACTACAAAAAACCAAGACTAGTACAATAGACAGTTACACTCACGCCACAACCATCGGTGTGTTCACGCTTCTCCCAGTTTTGAATTTTTTTTAAACATGTAAGAAATAAATAGTGGGAGAATAGTGAAAGGTGCATAACATTAGTTAAATTTACCTGTAATTAGACTTACAGTTAAACAAGAATTTTTATAACTTCCAAAGTTAAAAACACAATTTCAATAATATATTGCTATGTTCTTGCTACCTTATTTACCGTAAAGCAATATTTTTGTGTTTTTTCCTAACAGAGGCGACACGTTTGCCGTGTGTCGACACCTGTGTCGATGGTTGACGTGGTCCTCGTGGGTGCGAACCTGTATTCAGACTCCCGCTGCGGCCTTTAATATCCGTTGGGCTGAGAATACAGGGTCTATACCCTGCTTTGGCTCCGATATCATCTAAACGGGATGTCGGATGGTCCCGGTCCGATCAATCGGCTGGTCATGCCAAGCCCTTGAAGATATTCCAAAAATGAGATTTACAAACTAGTGTCTTTGAATGTCTTATTCTCATTTACCTATTTAATCAATGGAGGTTATCTTTGAGAAGGCTGTGGCTTATGGGTCAATCAAGTGGTACGCTTTCCTTCAGTGCCTGACGGTCTGGCATTGCTTGAGTATACCATCCTTGGATCACTTGGTGCTTTCCGGTGGAGAGCCCTGGAATAAAAGCATCGCCCCTGTTGGCACTCCGTGGTGGGTAGGTGACAAGGATGGTGACGCATATTACCTTCTCACATGGCACAACAAACTTCAAATCAACAAACTCAAAATAAAAAAAGTCTCTAGAATGCGTTCAGGTGACTTGCTGATTGAAACTGCAAATAAACATCAAAGTGACAACTTATGAAAAATTTCAAAAATTCAAGACTTTAAAGTTTCGGATTCCCCGCACAAAACATTAAATATTAGTAAAGATATCTTGCGCGATAGAAGTCAATATCTTTCCGAGCTCACTGATGAGGAAATTTGTGACTGGTTATCATCACAAGAAGTCACAAAAGTTCAAAGATTCATTTCTAAAAAAACAGGAACGCCAGTAAAACTCAACACATTTTTTGATAACATTTAATTCATCTGTCCCACCAACAGCTTTGAAAATATGACCCTTTGGTATAAAGTTGGACAAGTTTATTCCAAACCCAGTGAGATGCTTTACTTACCAAAAGTTTGGTCATGGTACCAAACAATGTAAGAGCAAGTTGAAGTGTTTCAGGTGTGCGGAAGAGGGACTTGCCCCGCCCCCTTCTATATTTTTCGTAAAAGAGAGGCTCATTAAGGGTTGCATAGGAGGCTTAATTTCCTGCCCATACCTATATTTTCAGTAGCAGTGCGGTAGACAGTGTCGACGTCGAACCATTGTAGACAAACTCTGGAGAAAAGCCATGCGACATAAGGTTTTAAGATCTCTTCTAAAATACTCATACAAGAGGTCACTCACGAGGGGTCGTATGGAAGGCTAAAATTCCTGCCCCTACCCAAACCAGTTAACAGTTTACAAGTTTACTGCACCACATTCCTTCCATATAGCGGGTGCTTTGGAGAGGATGACAGGGATAACTGCGGAATGAGACTCTGTGTTAAAAAAAAATCGAAAAATCTCACTCATGAAGTGTCTGTACATTTATGGAGAGTTGTGTGAAATAGTCAACTTTACTCCTCTGATTGCTGTTTCAATCGATCCGGATTCACTGACAATTCTTTCGCCTTCTGTACTTATCACTCAAAAGACAAACATTTCTAACAATTAATGTTATGAATATTTCAGATTTTATAAAATCACAGTGGAAAAAAGCGCAAGTATTAGCCAATTTTTTTTTGGAGATACTAGGTCTATTTCCATACCCCGGGGTTCCCTCGGGGCTTTCAACTCGTGGAAGGCGAATTAATAGATCCAAGAAATCGCTTTCAAATCATTATATCACGAGTTGAAGGGCGATTTGGTAACGTGATTCTTTAATGATTTGTCAGACGTCGGACACCAAGTGATGGCAATAACTCACACTGACTCTTTGGGTCAGGTGAGCTAAAAAGCGTCAGAAATTACTGAAAACTATTTCATCATTTTCTTAAGTCCCGAAACAACTTGTGCATGTTCGTATGGTGTGTTCATAGCTCTTGTTTTATAATGAACAAAGAATTTTCTGAAAAAAAATGGCGTTTTTATCATTTGTTCCAATGCGGACCAGAGCTTTATCCTTTTGTTCAATCTGGCTTTGAAGAGAGGAAATAAATGACGTTATTGAATCTTTGGCTAACCTAGAAAGCGTCCCCTTTCTAATTCCATCTATCAACACCTCCTCTTCTTTTATTCCCACTTCATTATTTGAATTTTCAGAAGATGAAAGTCATTCTCATGATTGGCAAATTTACCTTCTTCAACATTGTACTCTGTACAAACTTTTGTAGAAAATAAATTCACAGTAACTTCGGTATTTAGTTATTTGAACCAAGTTCTTAGATCACTTCCCACTTTTTTTCCTGATTCCAACATTTTTTTAAATATGGCTTCGAGAGTGAATTTCTCGGAGTGTTTTTACTAACAAGTTCTAAACACTTCTCGTTCCAAAAATTCAAGTTTTCGGTCCTAACTTGTGCGTGCTGTGTGATTTCCTTGTCATCAAAAACCTTAAGACCCCTCAACCTGCATACCGCATATTTATCTTCAAGAATTTCTACATTTATGGACTCTTTTGTTAAAAAAAATTCAAGAGTCTTCATCTCATCATGAGTGATAAGATTATATATGGTTTTAGGGGTGGGGATCTCAATGTTCTCAAGATATTTTATAATTCTTAAATCGGTATGGTTGGGGGATCACCTCTTGGGGTTTCTGGTAGGTAGCAACCAATTCGTCTTATCATTAGTAATAAGACTATATATAGTTAAGGGGGGATCTCAACTGTTTTCAAGATATTTTTTAATTCTTTAAAAGAGTGGGCTGTAGGGGATAGGGGACTGCTCCTGGGGAATACTGATATGCAACATCCAATTCATCTAGTTATGAGCTATACCAAAGTATATGGTTTAGGGGTGGAGATCTTGACCGTTTTCAATATAATTAATAAATTCTTAAAATTGTAGGGAGTGGGAAGCACCCCAGGGGGTCAAGTATGTACCATTCATATCTTCTCATCATGATTGACATTTCTACCCACATCGTCGATCATCTCATACAAAATACTCAGCTATTGCAGTCATCAAGTGACTTACAACTGATCAGTTGTGTACTTGTACCTTATCTGTGTACTCTGGCCACATGCCGTTTAGACAAAATATTTTGGTTTTCCTGTAAAGTTGAATACTTGTTTATTTCAAAAAGTTGATTGCCATATTTAGTAAACAGAATAGTTGTGAATTCACACTAAAACTTCAAAGTATCAAAAAGTCTCCATGGAATTTTAACTTTAAAAGAGAACGGGAAAAGGTATTGTCACAAAAACGTACGTGAATTTTGGTCTTGAAACAGAAACACTGAAAAAGGAACAAAATAGGAAGCTTGTTTAGAGTCTTGAAAATATTTTCCAGGTCCTGAAACACGAAAAATATAAAAGGGACTCGCACCCCCCCCCCCCCCCCAAAAAAAAAAAACAAAACAGAATAGGTATGCCCCTATAAATCTAGAATATCCACTGAATAAAAAATTGTGCATTAATATATATAACAATAAATCAATTTTTTTACCTTTCACAAATGAACATTTACCAACTCTGATACATCTTGGTAATTTTATTATCTAGAGTGTTTGAAATATTTTATTTTCCCTACTTGTGTGTCCAGCTAAGTACTGTTTCAAGCTCCTTAAGACCAATTCTATGTATGCACTAAAGAGTCACATTTTTTTCAACAAACATAAACATTGAATGTAGAGTGTGTGAAAGACTAGATATATACACATCATTTTTTGATTAAGAAAATTGATATCACCATAGCAACAGGGGCGATATTATAACTTTGTCAAATATTTTTGACTGAACGAAGTTTATTTTCTCTGTATGCTTCTCTTTAAAGAATTATTTCTATATGTTGACCTTTTTTTTAAATTTTAGGTGATCAGAAACTAATCAAAGCCCTTTGAAAGCCAATTTTAGAGAAAGTAATCTAAGAAGTCCTTAATTGTATGCTTCAAAAATTGTAATTTTTGCTTAAGTTTGTGGCTGTCTATTTATGTATGCGGAGCGACTTCAGTATAAAAAATAAAATAAATCTGTTAAACCTTATTATGCCAATATATAACAATAAAAATATCAATGGGAACTGTACCTTTATTTTCAAAGAATAATTTGTTTTCAAGAAAAAAAAATGGCATTGTTGTTGTTTGGGTTATTTCCCTTTGATACAAATTACTTCCCTTTAACAAGGGAAGTATTTCATTTAATCAGCAGACTACCATGAGGATGGCTGTTTATGCATGGTATAGGACACATATGAGAATTTCTTGAAAATATAGTATATTTTAAAGATAATATGTAATCAAGAAAGATATAAGTATGTCCATGTTCAATGGGAAATGCAATTTTTCTTCGTTGGACAATGTCTCTTGTTCATCTGAAGTTTCCCAAGTTGCTAGTTTCAATCTGAATGATCAGGCTATATTTTTGACACCCTGTGGAATCATCACAGTTTCTTCCTGTGATCTTTATAAAGATATGTGTACAAACCATATAAAACATTTTCGTGCAATACAAAAACAACGCTTCGATTGATTGATTGAATATTGTTTAACGTCTACTCAGCAATATTTCAGCTATATCAAGACGAGAACAAGTTTTTTGATTAATAATCACTTAGGGGTATGGAAATGGCCATGGGACGGGAAATTCTGACTGCCACTGGAAAAGTAGGGTGAAATCGTCAAGGGCGGGGAATTTAACCTTGTAGCCGATCACCTACGGACCACCCCAAAAAGAGCTTGCTACAAGGGTTCTTTAACGTGCAGGAAGCGTGGCATTTCTTCCGACACGTGGACCTAAGTTTACATCCCATCCGAAAGATGGGTTGTGTATTTATTAATCCCGCACAACCACGGAATGGGTCCTATTTCTATATCCCGGGACCCTCGGGGTCAGCCTCCGTTTAGGAGGGGTCACACCCCGCAAGCCGGAGTTACTGGGTCCTATTTCTATATCCCGGGGTTCCCTCGGGGTCCTCTGTTAGGATGGCTCATACTCCAAGCTCAGAGGATGCTGCGGGCCTATTCTTCAGCCGGGACCGCGCACGGCGGAACAACGCTTCGAAAGCAGACGATGTTGTGCATCAGTAGTAATTCGTTGCCACCTTGGAGACAATTGCAAAGTGGAGCGGCACCTTTCATTTACACAAGTGTCATCGGTTTTCGAGGAGACCGGCATAATGATTGTACTTCCTGTTGGAATTGGTAAGTATTTCATACCTGTATTTAGGGTATGCATGGTACATGTATATTGAAGGAAAATATAAAAACATACAAACCCTAATTTTCAATGAGGTTTGAAGCCCCCAAAAACAAGATACCCCACGCAAAATGCCCAATTCAACAAAAGTCAATCAGCACTTTGAAAGTTCTTCAGAATAAAAATCTTCTCTACTCGCACAAAACAGATATTGAAAAAATAGACAATACATGTGCACCAAGTAATATTTCTCAGGATTGCAGTTATACTTTCGTTACCAAGCCATGTAGTCATGGTAGTCCTATCGACTTCAAGATAAAAATACCCAAAAGTATAAATTCTATGATATGCAGTGTTTTATTGTTCCTTGTCATGCATGGTTATATTAAACCGAGAAATCAAGGTAAAATACTGTATATGATGCATTGTGCATTTACTGTTAGCATTTAATTTTATTTATACTGGATATATCTTGCACATGTTTTATAAATTCTTTGTGACTATAAAAAGATTTATCATATATTTAGTAAGAATTACATAAATTTTGAATATATGATACAGAGAGTGATGTCTACCCTATATCATCATTGATGAAGTCAACCCTTATCGCATGGCAAAAGCCATATCGCATACCCCGTATCACACCCCTATTTTTTCAATTTGAATTTTTTATTTAAAAAAATTGAGGGGTTAAAAAAATTTGAGGGGGGCAAAAAACTTTTTTTTGGGGGTAAAAATTTTTTTGGGAGGGTAACAAAAATTTGTTTTCGAATGAAATTTTTTGTGAGGATAAGTTAAAAGAAATTTAGCAAACCTTTTTGCTGCATATTGTATTTTATTTTTACTTTAGATTTTATTCAAACCACATCCAGTCCTTTCCACCCATTTAAATTTTCTTCTTAACAAAGTACATGCAATTTTCTCTTGCTAATTTCAATTTTGAACAGTATTTTTGGATTAAGTAGTCCTCTGTTTAAATATATGATAAACTGTATAATACATGACAAAATCCGTATCACATGCCGTATCCCCTCGGGCTGATATTGGTAACTCGGGATGATACCGCATGTGATACGAATTTTGCCATGTATTATTCCCTATATAAAAGAGAACTAGAGGCTCACATGAGCCTGAATCGCTCACCTGGTCACTGGTTTTATTCATTGTCACCTATAGACCAACCATCATACTATAAATCAGTTCAGCAAATGTTACATTTTCATTCTTGGATGAGGTACAAACTAAAAATCACAAATTTGGAAGGGATCACTCAAAGACAATTGTAACCAAGTTTGGTTCAATTTGGCTTGGTAGTTTCAGAGGAGAATATCTTTGGATGCAGTTCCCATAGGGTCCCTATTTTAAACTATGTTCCCCGCTGGCGGCCATCTTGAATGAGGTATGAACATAAAAATCACAAACTTTGAAGGAAAACATCTAAAGACTATTGTAACCAAGTTTGGTTCCAATTGGCTCAGTGGGTTCAGAGGAGAAGACATTTGAATGCATTTCCCATAGGTTCCCTATGTTAAACTGTGCTCCACGCTGGCAGCCATCTTGGATGAGGTACAAACGCAAAAATCACAAACTTTAACGGGGGACCACCCAAGGACTATTGTGACAAAATTTGGTCCCCATTGGCTCAGTGGTTTCAGAGGAGAAGATCTTTGAATGCATTTCCCATAGGGTCCTTTGTTAAACTATCTTCCCGCTGGTGGCCATCTTGGATGAGATGTGAACCTGCTGGACATATGCAGAAATTGTAGTTCTAGAAAACCTCAACACTTTTGCAATTCACATTTAACCTTTATCTCAAACAGTTTTTGAAATAAAAGTAAAAACGTTCAAAAAATGTGAAAATTCAAAGAAAAAGCGGCAATAACTCCTATGTGGGTAGTCAGATTTTCTTCAAAGTTGCAGGACATGTAGATCTTACTAAGCTGACCATTTTTGTTAAACAAACTTTCACTTCTATCTTCTTTCAATTTCAATATATAAGATCAGAAGTAACGAAAAACTGAAAATTTTACGGAAAAGGAGCAATAACTCCAAGACGGGTAAACGGATATTCTCCAAAATTGCAGGGCAGGTAGATCTCATCATGCTGATCAATTTTAACCATGTCAGAATTTTGATATCTGTAATGGTTTTTGAGTAATTTGCAAAAAACGGCAATTTACCAATATGTTCTATTTTTAGTAACAGCAGCCATGTTGTTTGGTCTACGGACATAAAAATCATAAACTTGAAAGAGCATACCCTGGTGATGATTCAGGCCAAGTTTGGCTAGTAATGGCCCAGTAGTTTCAGAGGAGAAGATCTTTGAATAAAAGTTAACGGACGGACGGGCGGACGACGAACGGACGGACGGACGACGGACGCCGAGTGATGGCAAAAGCTCACATGGCCTTTTTTTAAACAACTTTCACAGTTGCTATTCAATATATATATTATAAGGAGATTTGTAACTACTATTTGCCAAAAAAATTTGTTTTTTATTTTCAATTTCTCCTGTATTGCAAACAAGACAGTTTCTTTCCTACTTAGTTTGATGTGAGGAGAGTGAAATCCATTATTATTTGAAGGATTTATTGTTGTTTTTATTGACAGCACAGTTGATCTAGAGCAGATGATGAAATTGATGATTTTCCCAATATGCCTAATACATCTGTATTAAACCATGTTCTGCACTGGCTGCACTGTTTTTAGTAGGGTTGGATTGAAGTGAGCAATTTTTGTGAAGGACATCATTCCTGTAAAATGTTGTTGGATTTGCTTCAGTACAGTGGTTTCAGAGAAGATGATGATATAGTTTCCCTTAGGGTCCAATTTTAAGCTATGGTCCACATTTGCAGCCATATTATCAGATTGGACTGATATGCACAATCTTTGTGAAGGACCTAACACATTATTCCAGTATACATGGTTTGGTTAAATTTAATTTGGTCCAACAATTATATTGAGTCATCTCAGTACCTGTTGACAAGCCTTCCAACAGCGTTGCTATCGTTTGAAAGAATACTATGTCGACGTCCAACAAAACGAACTGGACAAAGACACTTTCATACGTATCAATTTGGACGAAAAAACCTTCACCAAACGACATTATAAGGATACAGAAATGCTAATGAAAATAGTAATATATACCAGTTGGTAAACATGTTATGTGACAAATCCTTTCCTCATCTCAAAACATTCCAATATAAATGTAGCACAAATTTTTTAAACAACTTTTAGAGTTGCTATTCAATATATATATTATAAAGAGGATTTGTAACTACTATTTACCAAAAAAAAATTGTTCTTTATTTTCAATTTCACCTGTATTGCAAACTAGACATTTTCTTTCCTACTTAGTTTGAGGTATCTTCTTTTGAGGACAGTGAAATTAATAATTATTTGAAGTATTTATTGTTGTTTTAATTGACAGCAGAGTTGATCTAATGATGATTTTTTTGGTCAAATAAGGCCAAAATGAGAAATCTATGTAACAACCTACTATGCATCATTCAAATACAGTTTATTTGAATTTGTGTCAATGGTTTTAGAGGAGATGATGAAATTGATGATTTTCCCAATATGTCTAATATATTTGTATTAAACCATGTTCTACACTGGCTGCAACGTTTTTAGTAGGGTTGGATTGAAGTGAGCAATTTTTGTGAAGGACATCATTCCTGTAAAATGTTGTTGGATTTGCTTCAGTACAGTGGTTTCAGAGAAGATGATGATATAGTTTCCCTTAGGGTCCAATTTTAAGCTATGGTCCACATTTGCAGCCATATTATCAGATTGGACCGATATGCACAATCTTTGTGAAGGACCTAACGCATTACTCCAGTATACATGGTTTGATTAATTTAATTTGGTTCTACAATTATATTGAGTCATCTCCTAAACTGTCTGTGATTAGGATCAAGTCAAAAATATGTGTTTGTACCTGTTGACAAGCCTTCCAACAACGTTGCTATCATGTGAAAGAATACTATGTCGACGTCCAACAAAACGAACTGGACAAATCAGACACTTTCAAACGTATCAATTGGGACGAAAAAAAACGTTCACCAAACGACATTATAAGGATACAGAAATGCTTAAAGTTCCACCTAAAGATAACACCTTGCCTACTATGTACTGGGTTCCTAAGCTTAACAGAAATCCCTGCAAACATCGTTTCATTTCGGCCTCTAGTAAGAGTTCTACCACTGATTTATCCGCCAATTACTTGTGTAAAGGAGATGGTTATTAAATACTGTGAAAAAATTATCAAGGGGATTTTTTTTTCTTTTTTTTATTAATTATATATAGTTTCTGCTAAGATTAGATATGAAACTGGATTTTACTACAATATACAACAATTTTTAAATAAGTGCACACCCCTACATTGGAATGATTCATGTTTGATAATACACGCGCGATCTTGTGTTTCAAAATTTAACATGGCGTACTTGGACGAGGATGACTCATTTCATAATACTAGTACTGTTTCAAACAGAAGAAACAATCCACATTCTATCGAAGCATCGTCTTTGATTTAGTGAGGAAAGAAATGGCGACGCCACAGTTATGTGGAAGACCAAAGACATATCAGAAGATGGTTGGGACATTTTCAGGGAGAAGCCCTACAAAGGCAACATTGTTTTCTCTGGAGGTAAGTTAACATTTCATTGACGATGTAATGGTTCATTGCGTGTTATTTACTATGTACTAATTAAATGCCAAAACCATTTATTGTAAATATGTTTGTGCAAAATAAAATATTGAAATAAAAAAGATAACAGGAAACACCTACAATGGCCGAAAATATAGCCACATGCCACAATGTAAATAGGAACTGCACAAGATAAAAACCCACAATAAAAATACAAAAGACAAACATAAACAACGATGGGAACTCGGGACAGCCGGACTTGGTACCGGCACTAGCAAAAGCCAGCGGTAGGGTTAAACCGGTTTATGGGTACCCAAACCTCCCCTCTCTCTGTTCCGTTTCCCTATAGTATAATAAACATACGACTACTAACTCCATGACCACAATCTAGAAAAGAAAAATGGGGGAACAAAACGTAATTTTGAAAGATGGGTCAAGGAGTGCTCGCCGCTAAACTGCCGGCTAGCTCAAGGAGCCTAGTCTGCTGGTACAACACTGTCGCATTACGAAAGGAAAATCAGATTCAAAACTCCCAATGAGTTTGGTAAAGAATCATCATGTATTTCAGTAGACATCGGCAGTATCAGTGAGAGGCCAGTATGTGTGTAAAATCCTCAGGTCACTGGATC